>JBCFYV010000935.1:19356093-19651093 GCA_039000515.1 Timema cristinae
ACGTCGTCAATGCGTTTCATCTCACTAGCAAGCAGCTTCACACCTAACTTGTAGCTTGATCGCACTGTAATAAGTAATTAAGTATTTGCTTATTTAATTTAAAAACACTTGTTACTTCAATCTTCAAATTATTTGTTTGAATGCGCATATGTTGAGGATGGTGTGGTGTGTTGGGGAATTGAGGAGTGTGTTGGAGTGGAGTGGTGTGACCCCTAGAGGGATGTGTTGGAGTATGAAGGGTTTGGAGAGGTGTGTTAAGGAATTGTGGGGTGTGTTTGAGGATGAAAGCGTGTTTTGAATGATGAAGGGTTTGGAGGGTGTGTTAAGGAATGTTGGGTGTGTTGGAGTATGAAGGTTGAATGTTGAATGAGAAGGTTGGAGGGTGTGTTAAGGTATGGTGGGGTGTGTTGGGTGGAGTGGTGTGACCCTAGAGGGATGTGTTGGAGTATGAAGGGTTGAATGTTGAATGAAGAAGGGTTAGAGGGGTGTGTTAAGGTATGGTGGGGTGTGTTGGGTGGGGTGGGTGACCTAGAGGGATGTGTTGGAGTATGAAGGTTGAATGTTGAATGAGAAGGTTGAGGGGTGTGTTAAGGTATGGTGGGTGTGTTGAGGTGGGTGGAGTGACGCTAGAGGGATGTGTTGAGTATGAAGGGTTGAATGTTGAATGAGAAGGTTAGAGGGGTGTTAAGGTATGGTGGGGTGTGTTGGGGTGGAGTGGTGTGACCCCTAGAGGGATTGTTGGAGTATGAAGGGTTGAATGTTGAATGAAGAAGGGTTAGAGGGGTGTGTTGAGTGGGGTGGGGTGACGCCTAGAGGGATGTGTTGGAGGATGAAGGGTTTGGAGAGGTGTGTTAAGGTTAGGTTGGGTGTGTTGGAGAATGAAGGGGTGTGTTGAATGATGAAGGGTTGGAGGGGTGTGTTGAGATATGGTGGAGAGTGTTGGGGTATGATGGTGCTATTTAAGGGATGGAGGGGGTTGCTTGAGTAAGAGGAGAAAAAGACTAAGTGCATTTTAGTCCAACCCAAGTTGGCATAAAAGTGAATATTAAATTTGAATGATTAATGATAAGTGAGTTGTGGCATCAGAACAAGAAGAGGTCTTTAAGAATATAATATTTACACTCTACACGATCCTATAAATCCTTTAATTCAGGAATAGTACTTCCTGTTAGATGTAAGCCTAAAACGAAACTAAATGTTTTAACTAGCCACGAGCATTGCATAAAAAAGTTTGCTTCGGGAGGCATTTAAAGTCACCGATACCATCTTCAAACCTATATAACTAGATGCTATAAAAGTTCAAAGGTTTAAATAGTTGAAATGGGGTTAATGGTTTCTTGAAACCACGTTTTATGCCAAGAAAATCGACAGGTGACAAACTTTTCTTGAACTCTTAGATTTACGTGATAATTATCTAGAACTATATTTGAATCTTGTTACATTTCATTAATGGAAGGATAAAAAATAAGCGTTTTCAAATAATTTATTTTACTTTATTTCTTAGTAACTAATAACAACACGCGATTGATTCTTTGGAAAATGTTTAAAACGTAGGTCCCACCGAGATTTGAACTCGGATCGCTGGATTCAGAGTCCAGAGTGCTAACCATTACACCATGGTGCCTTGTTGTAACTTGAAAGGTAGGTACGGTTAAAATTAAAAGTTTGGCTAAATAGCCATATAGACTTGAAATATATTTTAAACATAAATATATCTACTCACCCACTTCAATGGCAGCTTGATCTAAGGAGCTACAGTAGCCCCATGGCTTCTTTGGTGCTGACTGACAGCTCACAGCTGACGGCTTTGAAAAGTTACCAGACCAAATTATGTATCCGTACGCCGAACCAAATGACCTGCAAAAACATGTGTTTAGCAGCTGTCACTTCTGACAGTCAAAATTTAGGTATATATCTAAATGTTGACTGTCAGAAGTCAGCTGTGAGCTGTCAGTCAGCACCAAAGAAGCCATGAGGCTACTGTACACTTGCAGTAGACTAGACTGTTGATGTCACTGAGATCGGGATTCGAATATAGGTTGGGTGTATTGAGAGGAATTTTTCCCAAATGGTTTTCCACTCTTTCTCCACGAAATTACGGGGACACCTCCTATAAATATAACCTTCCTAATCCTTAAAACTATTAGCGTAATTAGTATATGAGCGTAAGTAACCCAAACTGGTAGTTAGACGCGGTGCTAAAAACAACAACTTACTATTGGATGATATTCCTGAGATAAATCAAAAACTAATTATAGTAATGTTTATAAATAATATTAATATTTACAAATTCAATGAGCCTGAAGCTCAAACAATACTAATATGGAACATAAAATTAATGAGCATAGCCGTTAACTGATCACTAATTAAAGATACCACAATACAAATAATTAAGAAAGAAATAATACAAAATCCTCATCAACATCTAAACGTGAAGTTCATGGCGAAACAAATACAGTACTACCTATTTTCAAAAACGTTAGCAATATAAATAAATATTTCCTTTTCATGTCATAATATACAGAAGCCGAATAAGATGTTTTGAAAGACCTTTTAGACTCAAAGAAAAATAATTTTACGGACCACACACCTAAGTAAAAAAAACTACTGTGAAAGAGAGAAATAAATGAGTCACACTATTTAAATTAAACTCAGCATTTGAAGAACACAAAGAGCTCACAATAGAGTGGTCAAACTGTTGAAAAGCGCCACCCAGCCAGCTCCTAGAGCTGACAACAAATAGACTTGGGTCGGCAGATGTATTGAAACATCAGTCAGTACACGACTTGCGAGTAAAAATACTCGGCATCACTTAGGCCCTATTGTTTGAGACTTATTTTCTAGAGCTCTAGGCAGACAGGTATTTAGGGGAGATGTCTATACAAAGTGGACTCCAAAATGTCGAGAAGGGAGTGACAAAAAAGATGGACAGCCAAACTACAGGTATGGCTCCAAGGTGTAGAGATTGTGCAGGGTTGACTAATTTTTGTTTATCACCGTGTCTTACTACCCGTTCAGGTTATATACCTATGATCTAATTACTTTAATTTGTTAGGGATGAGGAAAGTTGAATTTTAGATGAAGAATATCCACATTTTCTTGGAGAGAAAGTGGAAAACCACCATCACTTGACTCTAACAGGATCGAACCCCAATCTTCCCATAACCAGCATTCTAGTCTATTGAGAGAGTGATACTCTAGACCATGCGGCCACCGAAGCGAGTCATTTAACATTAAGCGATGAGAGTGATGTTACTTGATTAGCTCATGAAAAGAGTAACGGTGTCTGATAGAAGTGTTCCCCCACCCCTCCACCACTACAGTATATATCTAATAAGAATAACATTATATGACAGATTAAATTATTTACTAGATCCACTTTATTGTATTCATACGTCAAGTCATGAGATATGTGGCTGCCACTCTTTTTTTTTCTTTCAAAACCAATGAAACCATTCTAATAATATATTATGGTAGGCTTTTTATTAAAATGTTACTAATGTTGACGCAAAAAGTTTATTTTCTAAAAGTTTGTTTCAATCCTACTCCTACAAAGTGATTTACAACATGAATACCTTTGATTTTCTTACGAATGGACATTTGGAGCAGCTTTAAGATATCCCAAATATATTTTGTTGCTGTCAAAATTGGTAACATTTTACCATATTGTTAGTGTTATCTTACAGTTAATCACAAATTGGGAATGTGGGGAATGCCAGGCCTCCACGGTGGTTCGGATCCCACGTTAAACTGTAGGTCCTCCATTTCATCTCACAATCACCATACCATTACATATTAGCGTAAGTGCGTATAACCCGAACGGATAGTAATACGTCGTGCTAATAATAGTAATAATAATATATCCTACAGTTATTGATAATATAAATCTAAAGTGACAGCTGTAGATCACATGACTTAACGTATGGATACGTGAAAGTAGATATATCAGTTTTTGACTACTGTAAAATATGCCCATTTTAAAGAAAATATAGGTATATATTTACATACGTTTTAATTTATATATTATTCCCCGACATTCTCGGCGTCTTACTACCCATCCGGGCTATCCGCTTAGTATCACTAATAGAGTAGCGATTAGTAAGATGGCATGTAGAAGCATTTCTATGGCAGGAGTCTGGAAAACTATTTAATATTAACCAATAAAGTACACTTAGCAAGACAACTTATCATTCATTCACTGGTAAACCAAACAAGATGAAGCCTTTCTCAGTATAATCTCCGGTGCGGGCTGGAGTTTATTCCTTTATAATATATTAAAAAGTGAGCTACATTATTGTATACAATTAAAAAGGATCGTTGTTTACTACACATTTGACCTTACTGATGTACAAACTCAAAGCGAGTCAAAAGAGTGGTTGCATTCATCTAAATACTGTACTCTATTTTTAGAAAGAGTAAATTAGCTGAACAATGAAGAGCTTAGTGAAATATGTTGACAATTTTGAAGTCTTAAGACACCCATCTCAAAAGTAGATTCTGTCAAGTTTTTTTGTGTGCCTCATTGACTACTAGTTGTAAAGTCGACATTAAAGAAAAGGAATGGGAAAATATGAAAAGGTTTATTTGTTTGGGTAAAAAAAACACTTTGTAAAATCTTGACTTTAAAATATAGAAATGAAAGGTCTCTAAATACATTCTATTGTTTCTATTGTTTCATTTACTGATGTCAATTTTGTTAAGGCATTTCGAAAGAGAAACCCTTAAGCAATTATAAACTATTATTACCAGAAATGTGTTTATTTTTTATTTGAACCCAGTCTAGGAATATATATATATATATTTTTTACTCAAATAATTGCAGTAATTAAACACCGCACCTCGCTTCGGAACAGACAGTTTAAGATTTCAGTTTACGACTACTAATTCTTAAACGTTTCGGATATCTCGAGGCGATATAAAACACTAGCGCTGGAACATTTATGTTCACGCATATCCATAAAATGAATACATAATAAGTAGTCCTCACCTTTAAAAGGGTTTATAAGCGTTACATTTTATAAATAAACTTGTATATTATCTATAGGAGCCACAATAACAGAGAGTTGGGTAAATATTAGAAATGTAGGTGCTCACTTGACAGAATTATTCAATTAGAGACAAAAATATTCCATGTCTGGAAAGTATTCAATCAACCACTGGAACTTAAACATTAATCTTAAAGGGTTCTGACATACAATATAATTATTGGTACAGAACAATGGTTTTCATTATTCTATAGATTAATAGAGCTATATTTGGGCTGGATTGGATTATGTTGGCTGTTAAAAGTGTTAGACTGTGCTATGTCTTGACTTGGGTGACCATCTTAGGATGGTTAGCAACAGGTTAGAATGTTTAGGCTGAGGTTAGAATGGGTTATCTAAAGTCGGATAAGATTGGAATGTTATAGTGGCTAGATTTAGGGTAGACTAAATTCCAGATTATATCAAGTTACGGTGGATTGAGTCCTGTGCGAAATAGATTTTCAGAGATAGACCTAGATTAGATTGAATTATATTTTTAATAGCCCGTCTCTAGGTCTATTAACAGTTATTTTAGAACCGCGTCTTACCTACCCGTTAGGTGTATACTTTTATATACTGACTAGGCTTACGTTAGTGGTTTTAGGGAATAGGAAGGCTATATTTTATAAGTGTACCTACGTTTGCGTGAAGGGAAAGTAAAAAAACATTTAGGAAAAACGATCAGTACACCCGACCGAGTTTCGAGACCTCAATCTCCCTCCCCATCAGTGGCAGTCTAGTCTACTGCGATATTAAAGCCTTAGACTACGCAGTCACTGAGTTTTGTTGTTTTTGTTTTTGTTTTAGCACCACGTCCTACTTATACCTGGCGTGATATATATAGGATAATGCTCAGAATGTATCCGAGTGTTGTTTTCTGCCTTATTTATTCGACAAGAGTGTAAATGGGATCAGTTAGATAGTTTTTTAAATTACATATTTTAATATTTCTTAGTATTATTTAAAAGTAAAGATGATTGGTTTCACTGGTCTCGATCGCGATTTTTTTCTCATGAGAATACCGAGAACCACATTTTGATGTGACGTCTGGTTCAAGCTGTTAGACCTGTCTAGGTCAGGTGTAATCAGTTGGGTTGGACCAGCTCTTAAGTTGAACTAGCCTGAATAGCGATGGTATAATTAGGTGGATTTAGTTTTTAAATTATTGTTACTATTATCATTTATTTACTTACTTACTCTTTGATTACTAAGAGCTCTAAAGTTCATTGCTGCATTTACAAAAGTACGCCATCTATTTTTATATTGAGATAGTAATATCCAATCCACCTCATTATATATTTTCCCTATCTTGAGCTTGTTCTATATAGTCCCTCACTACTTCCTATTCAAAGTCTACCTCATTTAATCCTATAGCTTTCTTGAGCTAGTTCCATCCATTCCACCTCTTTACACCCTATCCCTATCTTGAGCTATTCCATCCATTCCACTTCATTACACCCTATCTCTATCTTGAGCTAGTTCCATCCATTCCACCTCATTACAACGTATCCCTATCTTGAGCTAGTTCGATCCATTCCACCTCATTACACCCTATCCCTATCTTGAGCTAGTTATATCCAGTCCACTTCATTACACCCTATCTCTATCTTGAGCTAGTTATATCTAGTCCGCCTCATTATATCCTATCTCTATCTTGAGCTAGTTATATCCAGTCCACCTCATTACACCCTATCCCTATCTTGAACTAGCTCCATCCAGTCCACCTCATTACACCATTTCCCTATCTTGAACTAGCTCCATCCAGTCCGCCTCATTAGACCCTATTTCTTTCAAGTCCTTTCAAATGTTATCCTCCCATCTGCGTTTAGGTCTTCCAGTGGTCTCTTCCCATTGGGTTTGTCAGTCATTACCATGAACAGGATTCTAGAATCTCCCATTCGCTCTCCATGTCCCGAACACTGTAATCTACGAGATTTTATTATCTAGGAAACATCTTGTGACGAGTACCGGGTATGTAAATTATCATTATGTAACCTCCTCTCCTTCAAAGTAGTCTCATTCTTTTTTCGACTAAATATATTCCTAAGCACCCTAAAATTTATTTCGTCATTTAAGGTAGGAGTCCACGTTTCACACCCATAACGAACAAATGGTAAAATTATTTCATTGTTTGTTCTGAGTTTTACATTATTAAATTAATAAAACGTTGTATTATGAATTTATGATGTTTCCTCTTTGAAGGGGCGGATTAGGCTCGAATATTTGGCTCTTAAGTTGGTTCAGATTTGTTTGATTCGTTTTATAATATCAACACAGTACAGTGGCGTGTTGTTTTAAATCAATGAACTACTTTTTTACAAGTTCTCTCGATTTTATTTAGTGCTATGCATTTTACTGCTCTCGTTTTGACTATTCCCAACTCACACTTAATAATCTAGCATAGAATGAGGAGGGTGAATTTGAAATAAAAAACTACAGTCGACAAGAGAAATTAAATAAAACACCTTTTTAGAAATATGAGCTCTAGTGAATCCTATAGGAATTCAAACCATTGCGTCGCTTTTAACTATTCATAACCCACTTCGGTGGCAGCGTGGTCTAACGCGCTACTCTCGCAGTAGACTTGACTGCCAATGACGCGGAGATCATGGTTCGAATCTTATTCAGGTGTACTAAAGGGGATTTAAAAAAATCCACTCCTCCTTCACGCGAAAGCGGAGACACTTCCTATAAATATAACCTCCTAATTCTTAAAATCACTAGCGTAATTAGTATATAACCCAAACGGCTAGTAAGACGCGGTATTATTATTATTTATTATTATTTAGCACCGCGTCTTACTACCCGTTCGGGTTATACGCACTTACGCTAATATGTAATGGTAGGGTGATTGTGAGATGAAATGAAGGACCTACAGTTTAACGTGGAATCCGAACCACGGTGGAGACCTGGCATTCCTCAAGACGCGGTATTAAAAAAAAACTATTTATATGTCAATTCATGTTATTTGAAGCTCTCTCTTTTGATAGTTCAACACCTATAAAATTATAATATTAAAATGGTGAAATGCTACAAATTTTAGCTGCAATTTTCTTCTACTAAAAATACCTTCCTATTTCAGCTATTGCTCCTAAATAAATTTAGGCGTCTTATCTAAAAACAAATTTAATTTTTTTTGTTGCTTAACATTTTATTTATTTTCCACCTTTTCTTATTTAGAGAGAGAGAGTAAAACATTAGGAAAAACTTATATCAATACACCCAGCCAGTATTCAAACACCGACCTCTATTACCAGCAAACTAGACTGGTAAAACCTATCATTCAGCCAACATGCCAAATGAAGTGAGTATCCACGTCTTAGTATCCATCTGAGCTATCCGCATATTTACACTCATGGGCTATAGAGGAGGAAGGGGGAATTTAAAGGAAATATACCTATATTTGCGTGGAAGAAGGATGGGAAAACTTTGAGGGAAAAACCCCACATAAATACACTTTTCTAGGTATCAAGCACCAATCTCCCTTTTATCAGTAAAACAGACAAAACAAAACTGACGTTTTTGTCCGCATGACCACTGGTACGGGTAGTTATTTTTTATTTAGCACGTCTTACGACCCGTTTGGGTTATAGGCCTATGCACTAACTAGATAGCTGTTGCCCGCGGCTATGCTCGCGTGGAAGTTGATTATATACAAATACGAAAATATACATATGTATTTACAGATTAATTTAAAATATTACGTTACATTGATGACCATAACTTGACCTCAGATCAAAAATAACGTAAGTCCGATACAAATTTTCACCCCCTTTTTCATCCCTTATTAAATAAAATTTCCAAAATTCATGAAACACGTATTTATTTGTTTAACGACAATAACCGAAATACAAAATTTTGTTTATGTAACTTTCAAAATGACGGACTTTCATACATATTATCATACATATTATCATCCCCTATTTTGACCCCTTTGGGGTGGAATTTTCTAAAATCCTTTCTTAGTGGGTGCCTACATAACAAAATGAATATACAGTCCGAATTTCATGCTTGTAGCCTTGATAGTTTGCGCTCGGCGATGATGAATCAGTCAGTCAGTCAGTCAGTCAGTCAGTCAGTCAGTCAGAACATGTTATTTTATAAGTATAGATTACACTAATGAATTAGGATTATCGAGAATTAATTTAAAGGAAGCATACCCGCATTTTTATAAAGGGTGAATAAAAATTATTCAGGGAAAACCACCCTCAGTGCACCCGACCGGGATCAAACCCCTAGTCTAGTCTAATACGAGAGTAGTGCCTTAGACCATGCAGCCATCGAAGTAGGTTGCAATTTATTAGATTGATGAATTTATACTTTTATAATATATTTTTTGCACCATATTATTGGGGTAGAGGTGAG
Organism: Timema cristinae; assembly: GCA_039000515.1. Lineage (NCBI taxonomy): Eukaryota > Metazoa > Arthropoda > Insecta > Phasmatodea > Timematidae > Timema > Timema cristinae. The sequence goes on from JBCFYV010000935.1 coordinate 19,365,483, forward strand.
GAAAGCAACATTTAGAGGAAATGTGACCACGTTCGTGTGGAGGGAAAGTGGGCAAAGATAAAAAAAAAAAAAAAAACCTTACTGGGGTTTAAGCCCCAATCATTTCTTCCTCCGGAAACAAGATGACCAGATACTTTTGTTACAAATTAGGATAAACACTCCTAAAATGTAAGACATCCAATAAAAATGTAGGACGCACAGTACAGAAGGAACGCTAAAGAATTATGACGCTCGCTGTGGATGGTTGATGACAGCATACAAGCAGCCAATAGAAATCACAAATTGCATCACGTAAACACCGTGTGGCAAGTTTGGATTCGAAGATCCACGAAGACTGCTAGTGATAGCTTAAATAACATCATACGGGAACATTTCTAAATGCGATATCACTTTGAGAGGTAATAACAAATAAAAGTGACAAATTTATTTATTTATTTTGTCAAAATGGAGGACATTTGGTGTCTTTTTTTTTTTAATTCCTCATGGACGTCAAATAGACTATGGAGGATTGAAATGTAAGTCATGTCAGAGAAAAGGAGGACAACTGCTCACCCTGATTGGAAAGAATATTCGTAAACATTGTAACGTTGCTTGAGATCAACGTTACAAGCAAGAAGCAAATATGAGTTAAATAACCACAAGTCTACAACCACGAAGAGTGGACATAACAAGACTCACCAAAACTGCCCCGTTTCTCGGTCTCCGTGTGTGAAGTCTCATCAACAAACATCCCGGCCCGTGTACATTGTTCTCGCCCCGAGTGAAAAGGCGTAACTGATAGACTGTGGAGGTGTGGCGTGGTGAGCGTGGCATTTCTCACGTTGCCCCATGGGAAGTGGTCAGACTGTGATCACGTGATGTTCCCGACGTCTCTCCAATGACCTATTTGTTCTTTACCACCAATCCCGCTGTTTCATGTGAATGTTCTACTATGTTCTTTTGGCTTCCCTATGTTCCCCTCCTCTCAGAGAAAAATTGCTTATAATCTGATGTCGTTTGCCTTAAGCGGCACTTCTTGGTTTGCCCGTGTCTTGGACACACATCACGGGATGGGATTATTCCCAAAGGTATAAATTCAAATTTCGGCCGTACTACTCAAAATTTACTGTTTGGAAAATATTTAAAGAATATTTTAAATAGACTATAGGTTAGGTCTAAATTCTCTTTTTGGCCAGTACATTCTAAATTTCCTTTCGACTTTCATCTGTCATTTTCTGTAATATTGTAAGAATGGCTAAGTACGTAGATTAATATGACGTAATGCTATATATAATTTGTTAAATATATTGCCAGGGTTTTGCCCTTCCGGCTTGTTGTCCCGTGATTGAAACTATGAGGGACCTTTTATATTTTTCTTTAACTTACCTTTACAAGGCGAATGCCTGGATTAATTTGGGCTAAGAATAATATAAGTATATTACTTTCTTTTTGGGTTGGCATTTAAGTAATACGCCAATGTTTTGTAACTATGAAGCGCGCACTGCGGGTTGCCGCTGAGGCCTGTTAAGGGGCTGTAAGCTACGTAGTGAATGTAATTGTTAGGATAAGGTTGCTATGGATACAGCGCCTCAGTATAGTTATGGGCATAACCCCTTTACCTCTTTTTTTTTGTTTATGTAATGGCTACATTGTAAAAGTAACCGTTAGGACAAGGTTGCTATGGATACAGCGCCTCAGTATTGTTATGGGCATAACCCTTTTTTATTTTATGTAATTCTCTTGTAACTATCTGTTGTTACTTATATATATATATAGTCACATATATACATATATAATTATTGTTAATCTATTCTCAAATAAATAATTATTTATTAGACTCGCAATCTTTAATTTACATCGACAAGTTCAAAGTAATTTTGGCTGATCAAACAAAAGACTCTCGTACCGTTCCTTTTGAGTCTTTAGGTATAGTATTGGATGGTGATTGAGAAGGGTTCATGGCGGCAGATGATTGAATAGGTCCAAGTATAGGCCTATCAACAAATATGCGGTCCTAACGCTCTTCTGCAATTATCTCATTTTCTTGTTGTTTTCATGCCCTCTTTACCTTATTGTACGTGTTCACCTGCCCTTGTCCAGTTTAGGAGAAGGGGGTGTAACAACATTATAGATATAATATTTTTCTTGGCCCTATTAATATTTTTCCGGTCATTTTTGATAGCCGGAAGTGAATTAGAAAAGAAACAAAATGTTTGTTGTCTTGACAATGGCGTTAAGACCACTATATCGGTTGAAGGACGTGCGACATTTTGTTGTATGTGCCGGCTTCTAGAACCCGGTTTTTGTTTCTCACATCACGAACCCTTGGGAAAGAGAGATAAATTGCAGTTGAAAACTTCAACTAATCCTCCAAGATCATGGCTAACTTTTTTTTTCCTTCTTTTCCCGCAATTTTATTTCCAACCTCCCCTACATCCAATTTCTCATTTTGTTCACGCGCTCGAAAACTTCATAAAAGTGTCCCTTCCTTTCCCGCCTTCCTTGTCCCAGAAGTCAAATGAATCGCTCCATATTCGTCAGCTCGTCAACTCGAAATACCTATCATTTTTTTCCCTTGAGTCACCCCCTCCTTGATTTTTATCGTCAGGCAGGCAAGCGGCGTCACTCCTGGTCCCTGTCACTTAACGAGGGTTGTAATCCAGGGTGACTTGCCACCACTCACCCCGACACAAGGTCACACAAACTCGGGGACGCGAGCCCATCACGAGCGTGAACACATATTCTCTCTCACCTCATCTTACTACACGTCCGGTTAAATGAAGTCACTTAGACTTAAGAGTCTAGAAATGAGGAAGGTAGATTTTAGAGGAAATGTAACCGCACCCACGTGGATGAAGAGAGGTAAATCATTTGAATTTAACTACCTTAATAAGGCAGTGTTGAGGAAAGTAGAATTGATAGGAAATTTAACCAAATTCACGAGAATAGAGAGCGGGAGACCAATTTAATGAAAAACATCCTCAGTACACCCAGCCGGGATTTGAACCATGACCATAAAGAAAAAGCTAAACAAAAGCTTGACATTTAGTACGCCTTCTCCCCAATGTAGGTGCACTCACTATATAACTCACTCAATCTATACAAATATTTTTCGGGCAAATAAAAAAAATATTCCTCCAGTAGAAAAATAGAATAAAAATTTATTCACAATCATAATAATCGCAACAGTTGTTGAATATCTGTCAAGGATGTCCTAGAATTTGGTCTCTTCCCTTAAGAAGTTTACCATCAAATGATAATTTGAGATTATAGACCTATATGAATCAATATGTATAGAAAACTAAAGTCTATGTTTCTACTGGAGAAATAATTGATACTAATTTGACGGAAAAAATGTGTTTTCTATGAAAACTTCAACAAACGTTGAGCCTTTTCTCAAGTCCTCTTCTATCCCATCTTATGTCTGTCTTACCAGAATATCGTGGTTGAAAGACGTTGGTTTTCCCATCTTTTATAAAGAAGAATGTTGATTTATTTGCTTAGAAATCACATGCCTCAAATTGTTTGTAGGGGGAGTGGAAGGGGGCGCGTTTTGGCGGTTTTTTTTTAGTGGCAAAACGTGTTTTTGGCCAAAATAAATATAATATTGCTCCAGTACAGACATAGAGTTTAATTTTCTTCACATGTTGACCTCAACATTTCTGAATATCTGTCATGAGCATGGTGGTATTATCTAAAAAACTTTTTAAATAAAGTGAAAGAGCTGTCATTAAATTCCAGAACACTCTTGATAGATATTCAAGAAATTTTGAGATCATCGTGTAAAGAAAATTCAATTATATGTTTGTACGTGCGCAATATTTTATTTATTTAAAAAAAAAAAGTTTTGCCATAAGAACTTCAAAAACATTGACTTTTTTTCGAATCCCCTTCCATCCCACCTTAAAGTATAAATAACCACTCTTCTACCGGTCCCGTAGTATAGTGGTCAGTGTTCTTGGATACAAGCTTAGGAGTCCCCGGGTTCAATTCCCGGCTGGTGCCTTAGGTATTTTTCTCTTTAGGGGAATAATCTTAATAGGCACCAGGGTTTGGTTAGTTAGGATGAATTTAGGTTAAGATTCACCCCGGATCCACAACATTATAACGACTAAAGTCTGTTCACGGTAGGAATGGTTTTTTGAAAAGCCTTTTTCTCTAACAGAAATCTATTATATAGTAGGATATTGGTAGCAAAAAAGACCTTTCAGAGAGTAATTCCTACCGTGAATGGGAGTACGATATGTAGACAACCTCCATAAGTGTACCCTGGGAACAGCTCTGTGCCAAAAGAACGGCTGAAGGTAAGCGCCTACTGGGTCGGACCACACTCACAGCACGCACTGCACGCACTGCACGGACCGCACACTCAACGGGGGGGTGCGTCCACTATCCGCAATGACAGAGAATCGGTTCACGGAGTCGATCTCGAGAAAGAAGGCGAGCTTCTCGTTTGCGTGCTCAAAGAAGTAATGTTTGCATTTCTGTTATTTTTGGATTTGTTTCATGTTTATTTATGCTTTTTTGAGTGACATTTCATTGTATTATTTAAATATGGAAAGCGGTGAAGAATTTATAGCTATTAGTTGCCTTTTAACTAAAGAGAAGAAAATGTAGGAAACGAGGTTTCTGGGTTCACAACATCAACAGGAAAAGACTTATGTTTGGCGAATAGCAGTCCTTATTTCCTGACTTGGTTGAAGATGATGCCAAAAATTCCGGACCGAGTCTAGGAAAATCGCGCAAGTGAGAGAAGTGCACACGGAAACTCCACACGGAAGAAACCCCACAACCATAAATGCTCAAAGGAAATAGCCCACACGGAAAAATGCCCACAAGGAAAAATGCTCACGTGGAAAAATGCCCATACGAAAAATGGTCACGCGAAAAATGCTCTTGGAAAAAAAGCTCACACTAAGAGTGCGCAAATGGAAAAATGTCCATAGAGACAAATGCCCCCATTCATTTTTACTTTCTCATCAAAAGAGAAAGTACTGTGATCAGTAAAAAAATTGAAATCGAAATAAAAAATTTAAACAAGAAAAATAAAATGCATTTTACAATTCTGTCAGTCTCCTTGTCTGTCTGTCTGTCTATGTATGTGCTCAAACTTGATAATTAATTTTTACAAGTTTATTCTCCGGAATTTATACCCAGCCCTCAAATTAATGGTGATGAGTGCTTTTTTTGATTTCCAATTTCGAAAATGGCTTTAACGATTTTGATTGAAATTGATACATAGACTATGTTTGACCTCCAAAATAATTGATATAACACCTTATACTTGGTTTTTGGATAAAAATTAATTGAAAAATATACTGATGAGTAATTTTAGAAAATTCGAAATATTTTGAAAGCAGTTCTAACGATTTTATTCCAAATTGGTATCTTTGGTATGTATGTTACTACAAAAATAAATGGTACGAACTATGCACAGACTTTCTTGCTCTAGTGTTTAAAAATGTAGATATATTTACTCAAAATTCGTAATATAATTACACTAGTGAACCCGCGAACAAATTGTGCTATAAATACAAACAATTTTTTTGACTCATGGGTTATACATTTTATTTCTAAAGAATTAACGTCTTCATTTGTACGTCTGGACCAATAAAAAATATCGATATTGGGTCTACAAGGGTCAACACTTCGTATTAAATTTTGACTGCCGGTTAAAATATTCGACATTTTACTAGGGGATGCACATCTTATGGTTATAGCATTGCTATTAAACTTCTCTTTTAAAATGTTGACTAATAAAATAGGTAATTATTGACTATTACGTATAAAATGAGAGGGATAAATAATTGCTGTAACAGAGGTGGATCCAGGAATGAAGCGTGGGGGGAGCACGCCTCCCTTTGATAAATTAAACCAATTAAATCAATGTTAAAGGTACTACTAGTTTTATTGTCACGTAATAATAGCTCAATAAACAGATTTAATTTTTTTAATTGTTATTGGTAATATTATTAAATGATTGATACACGGTAATTATTATTAATACTTATAACAATCACATTAGGTATTAAAACGGTGAAAATGGGCGTTAATGAAACTACCCGAACCTAAAATGTGTGCATTTCACCTTGATGCACAAACATTGCCTAAGTTTAAATTTATTTTATCATTTTTATTATTACTATGTCAATGATTAAAAATAAATAAAGATCTTTAAAATAATTTATTTTTAAATAACCTGCTTTAAACAAAATCTTTGAATAATACCCCACACATAACGTGTTAATTGTTATGTTTAAACTTATTTCCCTCTTAATAATCAATAAATATGTTCTTATTATTTGCTTTTAATAAATTTTAATACTAATCGCAAATTTAGTGTTATACCCTTCATAGGAGGATTATTCTCAAGTTTAGCGTTACACTGAAAAATTACTCAAAGATTTCCTCTCAAAGTTTGAAGTATTTTAAGTTAATATTTCTTGAAGCCCCACCCCCCGACTAGATGCCGATGGGAGCACCCACGTCCCTCCCGCCCTCACGAAAATCCTGGATTCACCCTTGTGCTGTACAAACACTTAACCTAAGAGGTTAAAGGAAAAACCACATCAACTTCTTGAAAGACTTACTTATTTGCTTACTCTACGGCATTAGAAAACTATTGCGTTTGAAAAGTAGTATCTCTTCACAACTATGGCTCACAAAATTATATTGATATATTTGCCAATATATCAGAAACTATTAGTTTTATAAAAATATATTTCAATACAAATATTTTTTTTTTTACTTTTAATATTACTAAAATTGTACAGTGATAAGTTATTAAGTATCTCAAATAGTTGCGGAAATATAAAACATTTTTTCTTCTGTAAAGAACCCTCAAAGTCATTTTCATGGGAAAATGAAAAAGTCAATTTTGTTTATAATCTTATACAACGCCTAGGTGCGAACTTTAATCAAAATTGTTATAGCCGATTCTGAGAACATGGAATTTTTCTCAATTATAACTTATGCATCAGACCGGAATCCTTAAAAACATTTTGACGAAAAATTGAGGCTATCCATTTAGTTTGTAATATTGATCAAAGTTTAGAAATGAAATTTAATCAAAATCGTTAAAACCAATTGTGATAAAATCAATTTTTTTCTCTTTCCGCCCTTAAGGAAACTACCCTTAATTTTAGGGTTGGATATCCAATTCCAAAGTTTCCTCGGGGTAATCGTATGAAAACCCTAGATACCGAGTCTTAGCCCAATCGGTAAAATAGTTTCGGCTCTAATCTGAGGTATAGACTGACAGACAGATGGACAGACAGACATACGGCATTGCGAAAACAACTTTTTCGGATTCGGAGAGTCGTGAAACGTCGACATTCATCAAAGTCTTGAGTTTGATTTTGTTTAATAATCACAATTCTTTCTTTACCTGTAAGGCAGTGAGAAAGTAAAAGTACTGATATTGGGTCCCCAAGGGTCAACATTTCGTATTAAAATATCGACTACCAGTTTAAAGTTTTTGAGTAATAATATTTATTTTATGTATTAAGTGGACTACTTATTAAATTACACCAGCATGTAGATCCGAATACCGTAAAAAAAATTACTCCCAGTTTTAAATTTTATAATCTTATTTTTTAAGAAATAAAGTCCTCATTTGTATATTTGGACCAATAAAAAAGATCGATATAGGATTTACAAGGGTCAAAACTTGATTCTAAAATTTCGAATTCTGGTTTAAATTTTCGACATTTTATGAACATTGCTGTACAAACATTTCCCCTGAGAAGTTAAAGGAAAAAGAACATCAAAATTTTGAGAGACTTACTTATTTGTTTATTGTATGGCATTAGAGAATTATTGCGTTAAAAATTGGGTAGTATTCTGTACAACTAAAGCTCACAAAATTTTTATTAATATAGTTGACAATATCTCAGAAACTGTTGGTGTAATAAAAATATATTTCAATTAAAAGTTTTTTATGTTTAATAGTACTAAAATTTTACAATGATAAGTTATATAGCATCTCTAATAGATGCAGAGATATGGAAATGTTCGCTTCTGTAAAGTACCCTAAGAGTCATGTTAACAGGAAAATGAAAATAGCCATTTGGTTTATAATCTTAATCAACGCTTAGCCACAAAGTATAATAAAAATCGTTATACCGATTTTGAGAATATCGATTTTTTCTCTTTTCACCCTTCAATAAACTACCCTTAATTTTAGGGTTGGATATCCAATTCCAAAAGCTCTTCAGGGAAGTCCTATGAAAACCTTAGGTACCAAGTTTCAGCCCAATTGTTAAAATGGTTTAGGCTCTAGTCTGAAATACACACACAGACAGACAGACGAAAATTCAAAAACCACTTTTCCAGATTCGGAGGGTTATGAAATATCGACATTCATCAAAATCTTGAGTTTGATTTTTCTTACTATCATAATAGTTTCTCTACCTGTAAGATAGCAAGAAAGTAAAAATACCGTAAATTATTAGTTAATATTTTCCACTGCGTTTTACTTTCCGTGTGGGCCGTACGCATTTTAATTACGCTAATAGGGGTAGTAATGAGGGAGTTAGGAGTACCCTTAGTACACCTAGCTGGCATTGGAACTCTGACCTCCCTGTCAAAGGAGAGCCAGATTAGATGAGTAGCCAGACGTCTAGTCAGCATGCCCACCCGATGAATGTGATACTATAGGCTCCAAGCACTCCCAGGAATCAAATCGGGTCCCCTCCATTTAAAAGTCGTTTTCTTTCTCACTAAGCCAGCTAAACCTTTATACATCAACAATTCAAACCACCAACACTATCATTAAATCTCACTCACAAAGTTGCCAATCCTTAAAAATAATAATAAATATTAAACGTTCTTTGTTTTACTTTCAACGTCTTTTTTGGCTATGCCTTCTAATTGATCAATAGACGGACAATTTGCTTCCAAGTGAATTTTGAGTTAGCCGATGGGATATTTTATGTACTTACAAACGTAAGGATACCATGAACACACATCCAAGTACTTTATTTTCATTTCTCAAGAAAGGTCTGCTTCGCGGAAGAGATTGATCCAGCACATTGCAAACGTGAATTTAATATGTGGCCGAAGCGACAATTATAATTTTCTCTCTCTTTTTTGCATTTGAATGTTTGTGGTTACTAAAATAAAAAAAGAATAATAACGAATATAAGAGCTAATATTATTTTGGTTAAACTCGAAATGGTCAGCTGACAAAAGATTTTGGTATGCCCACGAAACAACGGTGTTTTGGCGAGGAGAGGACGCGAATAAATCTTGTGAAGTAAGTTCTTTATTTCTAAGCTAGTGACTATACTACTGTTACTTGTAGATGGTACCTTTTATACAAATTTAAAATATGTTCTTTAAGAGATAGTTTTAATAATTAAAGAATATCGAGTTTATGTATTAAACGATATATCGCTTCCAATTCACACTAAACATCAGGCATACCACTGATCGTCTTTCCAGGACCTGCGGCATGGTCCGGGGGGTTGAAGCCTCCCGGAGGGTAAGACTGTAGGGGCAGAGCACCGACAGCTTCTAGGAACTGGTCCGATACAGGGTTCACCTCATGGATTTCAGGAGGTAGCACCCACACACGTACTGAAACATCCACGGCGGGGGGTAATTCGTGTAACCGCCCCCAATCGCCAGCTAAAAATAACGGAGGTATTTAAAAAAAAACTCTCCCCCTTGGGACACATGGAGCAAAAAACTAATGGGCAGACATAAAATCAAATGACCACACATAAAAAATCAAATGAGACCGGAACCAACACGTTTGGAACACATACATATGTAATGTTAGGGTGATTGTGAAATGAAATGGAGGACCTAGAGTTTAACGTGGGATCCGAAAAACGGCGGAGGCCTGGCATTCCTCATATTCACAAGTTGTGATTAATACAAGTCTTGTCAGAGGTGAAGGAAGCTTTTGGTAATCAGATAAATCTGTGCCGGGACCTAGGATTGAACCCCGGACCCCCAGTACAGAAGTCCAACACATCACCCCTAGACCAGATCACGCCATATTAATGTAAAGCGATACTAAATCTAGGCCCCATACATTACTTACTTTACCTTGGTAATGGTACTTGCTACATGGCATAATATAGCAAGTTTGACCTCTTATAATTGTAAACTGTAATTATTTCAAATCATTGGTCCACTATTTATATTTTATAATACGCTTGTTAAAGTTGTGCAATAACAATTTTATTGTCCATTTTAATGCCCCTCACTAATTGCTAGAGTCTTGTATGGGCAGATCCCATCAACTGCAGTAGACTATATACTGTAAGCCCATCTACAGACATAGTCCTAAAAAAATCATACAATTTAGATACACAAAGAAAATCACAAAAGCAATATCTAACCATTTAAAATGCGATAAAATATCATGCAATATATGTGTTATAATAGTGATGTAACATATATATGTGTGTACAAAGCTTGTGGATGTTGAAGTCAAAGGTACATTTCTTCTTCACGTTGACTTATACACCATCAATAACATTCGCATCTTCAAATCATTTCTAAGGAAAAAGAAACTTCGGTTTGAAATATCCCACTAAATATGACATTATCCAACAATTGATCATTTTTAAAACATCTATCAAATAATATTTTAACACCGACTAAGGTGGGGATGCAGGGAAGGCGATTAAAGTGAATTGTTTATACAGTTTTTAGAGAATTTTTTTTTTGGGGATCAAACTAAATAAAATATTTCTCCAGTAGAAACATAGAGTTTAATTTTCTTCATATGGTGATATAAACAGTTGTTTAATATCTGTTGAAGGTGTCCTGGAATTTCATAAAAGCATTTTTTCTTTATTTAAAAGGTTTTTAGATAACACCGTATTGCTCATGACAGATATTTAACAACTGTTTATATCATCATGTGAAGAAAATTAATCTCTCTGTTTATACTGAGGCAATATTTGATACTAAAACTGAAAAAAAACCACTACATTTTTTCACGTTCCCTGCATGCTAAACATAAACGAAATCTATAACGCAAGTATGGATAAATTCACATATTTCAATATAAAATAAATAAATAAAATAATATGATTTGATTTTTTTTAAAGTTTTCTCTTAACCTAGATGCACTAATTGAATCATTAAAAAAAAAGTTGTGATTTATGACAAGAACAAAAATCTTATATTCAATTTCAGCTTCAACTTTGTTTCACATATTTCAAGCGTCACTTCAACATCACTTCAAGTTTAAAAAGTGACCTTCATACACAGTTTAGTAAAGTACTTTATTGAAACTTTGCTTAAATAAATTCAAATTCAAAGTATTGGGGGAAAAAACCCTTTGGAAAATGAAATTGATATATTATGATGATTAATAGGTGCCTTGAAAGCACTATTATAAAGTGTGTTTAGAAACACTCGTAAAAATCAATGAGTAGAATGAAATAAAAGTGATAAATGATCTAAACTCACTTTCTCTCTCCTTCACCCCTAAAACTCTCCCTCCACCTCAACCACCACCTCTTGTTTCAAATCCCGAGGGGATGACGAACTTTCAACCCTCACAAGACAGAAACAAGGGCTCAAGATGTTCCCTCCCGATCGATCACCGTCAGGGGCATCCCCTTTTTGAGACCGAGGGTGTGAGGGCGGGGGCCGTGGGGGGTGGATGTCCACAGATGGTCACAGCCCCAGGGACCTACGTCAGATCCAAAGAAGACGGGTGAGAGTGGGTTAGGGGTGGAGGGGGTTAGGAAGAATTTTTGTTCTCAAGGAAATGTCTTTGCAGCAAGTAGAAATAAAAAAAAGTTAAGACAAAAATTGTTTGACCAATTTGTGAAGCAGTTTTTTTTAGTTTGAAAGAAAAAAACAAAAAGGAATGTAACATATGTTTCTTTGAAGTTTGCAAAAATATGTAGGCGTTTGATTAAGTATTGTTGAAAAGTTTGGTAGAAAATTTACATATGATTGGACAAGATTGTTTACGACCTCTTCAAAAATCTTATCACCTTAATGACATTGCTTATTGAGTGAGAAGCGGGTTGCATTTTAACCTGACGTACTTGGCATCAAACCTAGACCCCAATGTATGAAATATAAAGCGTGAGAACTGAGAAGAAAAGAAGCCGCTCAGTTGGCGATGTATCTTGTCTATCTGCTTATAACACTTCCCCTCTTCTGGTGACGAGTACTAACAGGAACATCCCTTACTTCTATTTGCACCTAGACAGCATTGATTTGCATTTACCCACCTCGGTGGCATAGTTGGCTAACACACTAGTTTCGTGTTGAGCCAGACTGCCGAGGATGGGGAGATCGAGGTTTGAATCCTGGTCGGGTGATCTGGGGTTGGTTTTTCCTAAATGTTTTTCCACTCTACCTCCACGCAAATGTGGGCTCACTTCCTCTAAATTCTATCTCCCCAATCCCTAACCTATTAGCGTAGTGAGTACTTAAGCATATAACCCGAACGGGTAGTAAGAGGCAGTGCCAAATAAATAAATAAATTAGATTTGCATTTCAATTAATGTTTTTGTGTGTTTATTATTCTAGATATAAATCTGCCTCCATGGACTCTTTTATCTACCTCCTGACAGGAAGATTAATCACACTGACCATTTTCGCGAACGGACTATATAGTTGTAGAGGATTAAACAAACACTTCCATAAAAAAAAATCTTGAAGATCTAAAGAATAATTTTGTGTCAATGCAAGACTAGTTTTAAATTTCGTGGCTACCAGTTTTTTTTAAAAAGTCATATTCAATTTTAAAATTCTGACTTCCATATGCACATGTTGGTGCACAGGGGCTACTAATTTTTTAATGTCAGACCTCACCGTGCGGTAGATAACCCGCTATGCTCAGGACACACTAACTCTTCATTTTATTAATATAGAAGATAAGATAGAAGACAGGAGATATATGTATGATTTTTGTTTCAATTATGTATTTTAGAAACACATTGACTCAAACGTAATTTATATGTCCACATGGGAAATCCTATCTTGACTTGTCGCAACGTCACAGGTAGGTAATGTCCTTAAAATAAATTTGGAGGAGATCGCCTTTGATCCTTGTCAAGATCATGTGAGTAGATTGGCAGCTTTCTATTTGACATGGGACAGGCTATGTTAGTGGAGTTCTGTAAATAGGTTGTCAAAAGTGACGTAGAGTCCAATTTTCGAAGGAAAAAACTTTATCTGACAGCTATAGATTACAGTTCTCTTCTCACAAGTTCTGAATACATAACTTGATGTTTGAATGTGTCAATAGAATCATGTCAGCTGTAGATTATATTTGTAAATATTCTTTAAATTGAAAAATGACACCCGGAAACCGGGATTGAACCCGGGACCTTTGACTTAGTAAGGCAATGATCTAACCACTGAGCTATCCAGGAATCGTCCCGTGCCTAGGGTCATTCTTCACTCATATTTCAAGGCAGAGTCAGTAATATATCTGTTAATAATTCAATATTATAATCCAAGCCTCCACGAATTCATGTCCTACTTCCGGAAGTTTTCTCAGGCTTTCTAGAAAATTCTGCCCGTACCACCAATCTTTTTATCCGGGGGCTTGGGAGCCATGTGATTGTCCCGGGGGGGTGTCTCACAGACGTTCCAAAGCCCTGCTCGGACAAGTGAGATGTGATGGTAGTGGTCAGCGGGAGGCTCTCACACAGCCCCACGAAGAATAATGTCCCCACACATATCTCTAGACCCCATTATTTGGTCTATATATTCTGTTATTCCTTACTAATAATAATATTTCTCCATTTATTGTTTCAGAAACGGTTAGGTTAACATCATGTTGTGACTACATTTTTTAGTCTAATTCTTTCACGTGCTTCAATCAAAGAAACATTAGGGCATCCTTTTGCGAGTCGAGTTGAGTCAAGCTATCTATAAATGTTACTATATATTTTATCATGTATTCATAAAAGATGAGATGAGTAGTTGCCACTTTTGACAGATATTATATTAAGTTGCCTATAAAGTAGCATTGTAGCTAATCCTTTTCGGTGGTCACGTGGTATAACGCGCTACTCTCGTGTTAGACTGGACTGCCGAAGAAGGAGAAATTGGGGTTTGATCTCGGTCTGGTGCAATGAGGGAGGTTTCACTAAATGGTTTTTCATTCTATCCCCACAATTACTCTAAATTAAACCTTCCTAATACCCAACACATTAGTTTAATTAGTATATAGGCGTATAAGAAGAATGGGTAGTAAGACGCGGTGATGGAAAAAACTAAGTTCAAATGTGTTCGTAGATTTCTGACCGCAAATTTAGATTTTGCTGCGTAAACCTACAAAATCCATGAGATTTTGCAAAAAGAAAGAATAATTCTTAAAGAATAAAAATAAATCACAGATCCCACTAATTGAAAAACTATGTCAAGAAATTTAAACGTTTCTCAAGAAAGGCAACTTTTTCTTCCGGACAGGGCCCTAAAATGAACCCTAACCATCATTGATAAGCATCTTTCTAAATCTTGGAAAGCCCGAAATGATGGGAGGAGGAAGGTGGAAGATGTGGTAAGGAGGTCTCAACTATTTAGTGTCTTTTTTTCAACTCCAGATGAACCATCTCCAGCCTGTGAAAGAAATCACGTGAGCATAGGAATTATTAAGGATTACAATGTGCTGCAAGATAAAAAGCGAGGATTAGGAGGAGACAGGGATGGAATATTGACAGCAGCTATTGACTGTGAAATAAGGGATATGGGTTTTAGAGGACTTAATAATTAATAGCTAAAATTTATAGAAGGCTCAATATAAGAAGAGCTTTTTTGGAGAAGAAATATTCTTAAAGAAAAAATAGAGCAGCAAACATTTTCAAAGGATGGGCATTTTATTAATTAAATATAAACAGTGTTTTGCTGTAAACATTGTTAATATTTTACTATATTATTATTGTTACTTTACATCTAGCCAAAATGACAGCTATAGAACATACAGCTTGATATGAATTTGTGAAAATAGATCTAGTAGATTTTCAAGCTGTCTTTCCCATCTGCCCTTCTAATGAAAATTGGATTAAATATTTAACAGCGATATCAGTAGATACCCATAAAAAACATAGCGTGGCCTGTGAATGCATTAAATTAGATTCAATAATTTTTTAAATTTTAAATTAAGTTTTTCTGTTGACAATCTAACTATATATTTACATATACCTAGATACTATATGGCACCAGGAACTGGAAAGATCATTGCCACACTTTCAAAAGTATGTTGTAGGTTTATTTTATATTTAACAGTTGGGCTAGCTCCCAATTGCACTGGTGGTTTATTAAGTAAATTATAGTAGGTATATACAGTAGTGGGTATGTGTCCTTGAATTGTTTGAGTCTCTCGGATCGTCAAGGATACTAAAAACTATATAAAAAATTTGGAATCTACGAAATATTACTCAAAAGTTTAGTCTAAAAGTAAGTTTGCAATGAATTTGTTTAAGGTAGGTACATTTATAATATTTACTAATACTACTGGGCTATTAAACTTACCAGTCAATACTCCTAGCACGGTTACATTTAGGCTACATATAATATATTTTGGCACAATGTGTTACAGGGTACCAGGAAGGTATAAGGACAATATATTAGAGTAAATGTTCTTACATTTGCGCATTGCGTGGAGGGAGATTATAAAACCATTTAATAAAATACATACATTTATTTACTATGCATATTTTATCACAGTTACAACCTGTATCGATGGCTACGTGGACTGACTGTCAGGTTCATCTATTATGGTTTGTCATTGTCATGGAGGTCTGGGTGTACTGTGGGTGGATTTGCTTAAATTTCTCTCTTCTTTTTCTTCACGAATGTGTGAATACATTTAGGCCTATTCTAAATTATAATTACCTTACCATCTCTCCATTGGCGTTATTAAAATACGCAGAACCCGGATAAGTAATAAGAAGCAGTTTAAAACAAATTTTATAACTAAACTATCTTAAAATATACAAATTAACAATTTTTTTATTATATTTTGGTTTGCATTATTAAAATAGATTTGTAATTATACATATTTTACATTTGTTTTAAACTTCAGAATTAATTTTGATGCAATGAAGAAAAATGGTATAAAACTCAATTACAATATTTTTACTTATTATATCTGAGAAATAGCTTGCAGTGTGCGTATTAATTTCTTAAGGGGGAGGAAAATGTCGGTGATTTTATAGTTTTCATATGTTTTCAATAAATTTTTGAAAAAAATAAATATATATATTACTTCAGTTGAAACGTGAAATTTAATTTTTCATACACAAATATTTTTTTTTTAAGCGTATGGTATTATTGACCGGGAAAGGGTCTGTGGCACAGAACGTTACCCAGGGTGCACCATGGGAGGTTGTATACACGTCGTACCTACAATGAAATTAGTGAATAGTGAATATGGGAGTGTGAGCCAGTGGGAGTCTTAAGCCTAACTTAAGCCTATTTTACCAACCCCTGGCGACCATTGGGATGACTGCTCTTAAGAGAAAAATCCCCCAGTTACCAACCGGGAATCAAACCTGGGACCCCTAGGTTCGTAATCATATGCACTGACACTAAATCACGGGGCTGGATAACAATTGTTGAAAATCTGTCGCAAACATAGATCATTAAATAAGTAACTTTTTTAATGAAGATAAGTTTGCATCCAAATCTAGGACACTCAGGACAGATATTCAAGAGCTGTTGAAATTACTATGTGAAGAAAATTAAGATCTACTTTTTTTCTAGATAAATATTTGGTTTATTTGATCGAAACCACATTTTTATCATAAAAACTATAAAAATACTCGTACCCCTACGATCTCACCTTAATTTTGCATGTGTATTATGTGAGGCACTCAAAATATGGACAAGAATGTTTAAACACTCACAGAATCTAGAAGAGACTAGACGTTATCTCCATAAGCTCCGTTTAAACTCCCGGATGACGCTATCTTAGGCAGGCAATGCAACTCAAACAGGAATATACGAGTCTGGAATTGAGTTTGTGCGTCCACAGATGTGGGTAATTAGACTATTATTATTTCCTAGGTTTAATATCTTTGTCATCAGTTATCTTAATTGAATCAGGGTCCTATAATCTCTGAACACACGGATATAAACATTTAACAAGGGTAAAATATATTATCTAGGGTTTCCAGGGACTATGGGATAGTCAGATGTGGACCGGGACACAACCCGGTGGGCTGGTTTGATTTTACGAGTAGCTGTTGCAATTACTTTAAAATAAAATAAAGTTATACATTCAATTCTAAATGATAGTTTTTATTACATTTTAATAAAAAAAAACTCAAATTCAAAAGAGCAAGACTGAAGGTGCCCAGAATATATCATTTGTGAAGATATATTTTTAATAATATTAGCACCGCGTCTTACTACCCATTCGGGTTATACGCTTTAACTACTAATTACGCTAATGGATTAGGAATTGGGAGGGTTGAATTAGAGGAAGTTAGCCCGCATTTGCGTGGAAAACCATTTAGGAACCCCTCCCCCCCAGTTCACCCGACCGAGATTCGAACCTCGATCTCTCCGTCCTCAGCAGTCGAGCTCACCACGACTAGCGCGTTAGCCAACTACGCCACCGAGGCGGGTGTGAATATATACGATGGCATTAAATGTAAATCCACCTGGTTTGTTGTTTCTTGGTGTTGCTTACAAACAATTTATTAAACCAAACATAAAAATATTTGTTTATGGAATACCAACTGCTATTAGCATTGTAATTATCACAAGTTGTTGGTGGAGGACCATCTTACACACTTAAATATATCCTTGGCCAACAATTTAAAATCTCTTTTTTGCTCATTTCTGTAGAAAGCAGAAGCAGAGGTTTTAAGCTGACTGAATAGTGACGCATTAATCTATAATTTAGCTGTAATGGCCTCGGGATTTAATTCAGAAATAATACAAATACTATCACCGATTGAGCTTGCATTGAAACATAGCTTCAGGGGTATTTATGAATGTATGTCAAAGGCCGTCATATTTGTAGTCCCGGTTCTCTTTGAAACCGTCAGTCAACCCATGAGGATAACCACCTAAGGGCTAAACTAAATCAATCCATTAATGTTTTTAAGTGGACGGGTCAAGCCACATAGCCAACCCTTGAATAAGTCACCATCCCAGTAAACTCCCTTCTTTTCCTCGGGATCTGTAAACTTTTCCAAAAACTGATCTCTGGTTCTCCGATGCTGCTCTCTGATGCGATCTGACAACGGAGGGATGGATGCTGGAAGACAGGAGGCACCTCTCTTCTTCCTTGGCTCCGTCTTCAAGACCTCCTCGACAACTTTTCTCAGACATTCATGCGGAAAGGAAAGCCAACGAACGGTGAAATTCCTTCCCTGATTGCACACAGGGTGTGAGGGGGAGATAGGGGGGTGTGCTACAGTCTACCACCGGCGCCCAGACGTCACAGGCAAGCGAGGAGAGGGAAGATTGTAAGGGTTGAGTCTCTTATCTGGAGAGTTCGACGTCTCCTCATACCATTTTTTAAGGTGGGGTGGGAGGGGACACAAGCAAAGGACAGTGCTTTTTACAAAACATTTTTTGTCCAAAGTAAATAAAATATATTTCCAGTAGAGTTTAATTTTTTACACATGATGATAAAAAATCCTGAATATCAATCATAAGCATATTAGCATTAATTGAAAACATTTTTAAATAAAAAGAAAAAGTTTTTATTAAATTACAGGACATTCTTTACAGATATTCAATAACTGTTGATATCACTATGTGAAGAAAATTAAATTATATTTCTATTGATGAAATATTTGATTTATTTTGCTATAAAAGCTGCAACAACACTAGCTTTTTCTAGCATCCCCTAAACTCCCATATTAAAGGTACAAATTATATCTAGAGGGAATATCACACTCTCTTCTGACACATATACGATACAAAATATCCAACACCTTACCTCAGTTGGCTTATATCCCCGATGATAGCTGATAGTAGATCACTGTTGAATTGAAATGAAGTTTGTTCCTTAATTCTGATTGGTAAATTACCAGTTTATGATCTGGTTACTGTGTTTTTGAAGGAGTTGAATAAGTTTTAGTTTATAGTAGCAAAAATATTGAGACACTCTATAAGCTCGAGATAAGTTTGTTGAACTATTATTATTATAGTGTGCAAGGCGACCACTCTTAAACTTCCGCTATCGTGAAAGGCTCTCTATCTGTTACTTTAATAATCCATAGCACAACTTCCTTCGGAGGAGAAGTAAAACCGCTGGTCCCATGTCGATTGTGGCATGTAAAGGAACCCTGGAAGGTATGTGAAAATACGTTTCCTGGAAAATTGGTGGGCTCTTTAGCTCTTGCTCATACAATTTTCGTGTAGTGATATAATCAATTAATTATAGCTGTCGGATAAAGGGTTCTTTCTATTACAAATTGTGCTATAGCAATTTTTTAAAATAATAATGATGTGTATGTGCTACATCAAACTGTAGTTCACTTTACGAGAAGATTATACATTTCTAATATATCGTTGCTAAGAGAAAGCCCGAATGTAAGCTCTTCTCTTACCTACTTTCCTTCAAGGCTCTCTTTCTGTTCCAATCAAGTAAAAGGACGATTAGTGGTGAATTTGACGGGGTGGAGTTGTAGCATGTCAAATATCTAAAATTGACATCTACACCACGAGCCTACATAAAAATACTAAATTATGTAAAATTATTATAGCGGAATCCAAAGAAGAGGACAACCTTGTTCTACAAGCTGGATAACTTCGGTGTAGTTGCTGTTGCCTACTCCCAAGGGGCAAGATGTATCTGTGGACTCCCACCTGAGCACATCATTTGAAGAGTAGGAGAGTTGTAGCATGTCAATTTTACATAATTTAGTATTTTTATGTAGGCTTGTGGTGTAGATGTCAATTTTACATAATTGACATTCTACTGAGCTAGTGAAGATCTTAACTTATGCCTAATTAACCAAACCCTGATGACTGTGGGAATTATCCTCCTTTCAAGAAAAATCCTCCGGTACCAGCTGGGAATTAAACCTGCGATCTCTAACTCAACAGCCAGGGGCTCTCTGACCACTAAACAACGAGGCCAGTTAGAAAATTTTAATGTCAATAGCTATGGATGAAAGACATTAAAATATAGAACTGGGAAATCAAATTTCTCAAATGGTGGTGGCGTGGTCCAAGTCATCAGTCTCGCCATAATCTAGTTTTGCCTGTAATGAGGAGGTAAAGGTTAGGCTCTCATCTGGGTGAACTTGGAGAGGGGGGGAGGGGCGAGATTATTCATTACGTTATTTTTTCTGTCACTTCTCAAGGCTAATGCGAATTAATTTACTTTAAAACAACCTTTCCCCCTTCTCCTCCCTTGACTGATGAGTTAAAAGCCTTGTGTTAACCATATTAATTAATATTTTTTAAATCCTTTTAGCACCCATTTAGGCTATACGTAGGTTTATATGCACAAATTACGCTAATATCAGAGATGAGGAAGATTGAATTTCGAGGGCGTGTACTCGCATTTGCGTGGATGGATAGTGAAAAACTTTATAGGAAAAAAACCCGCAGTACACCCAATCGGAGTTCGAGTCCTGATCTCTCCATCGTCGGCAATAAAGTCTATTTAGAGATTGACGTCTTAGACTATGTGGCCACCGAAGCGTTTTTTTTAGAAATAATAATGAATTGAAATCGTGTCATAATAAAATCATCATTTTGAAATACAATTTTCATTGAACGTTTCAAAAAGGGTCGTGATAAAGTAGTAGTGGTAACACGGTGTTTGATACAAAAAGAAAGTCCCCCTTTTCCATTTGTTGTCACGTAAAATGAAAAAGGAGTCTTTTCACTTCTCTTAGTTCCAGTCGATTTGTCACAGAAATGTGTCAAATTGGAAACACTAACTCGCAGCGACTGTATTATATATTATTATATAACAAGTGCTGATACGGTGTTTTACACAAGGAAAGGCTGTTTGTATTACATCCCCAATATACCTCTCTCAACGCTATTGGCCCGGGCGACCATAGCAAGGTCGCTAGTTACTCTCTAAGGGGGTTGAAATACCGGGGAAAGGAAAAAAAGGGAGGGTACAATTTGGTGACTCATCGACTATTTAGGTGGACGTAGCCACCGCGACAAATTCCCCCTGCCTTCCTTCCTGAATCTAATTTAACCAAGAAGTGTTTGAGCGGACTTGTACATTATTTAATATTCCAGCTAACAATCATGGAATAACTTTTATTGACACACATGTCACAGCTGATACAGTCTGATTTTCATAGAGAAGAGCTTTTAGAAAATTAATTTATTTTTTCTACCAATATTAATGTCAATGACGGGAAAATTGGGGTTCAAATACCAATCGGATGAACTGAAGATTGTTTTTACTAAGGGGTTTTCCATATTTTTAATGCAAATATGGGTGCACTTCCTTTAAACACAACCTCCTTATCCCTTAACATATTAAGTTAATTAGTCCTCAATCGAATGGACTGAACGGGTATAAGTAATACGTGAGGCTAAAAACAAAAAAATCAATTGACAACAATTTACTATCTTATTATTGTTACTTTATAGGTATTGTTAATGTATATCAAAAGTGACAGTGGAGTTCGGAGCCTATCTAGTAACGTTTCTAGATGTCAGATAAACCCTTCTTATGAAATTAGACTAAAATCAAAACTTTGTAATACATTTGTAAAATGTATCGTTGCCCGCTATGAAATAGTCTCACCCTTTCAAACAAACTATTTAAGTATCACATAAAAGCAGGTAATAGTTAAATAAATTCATTTCTATACTTAAATTAGCTAAAAATTATTTGATACTGACTAAGAAAAATGATTTGCTTAAACAAAACAATTACAATTTTTTGTACCCGCATCATTGGGCACACGTGAAAGGGTAAAACCCTCTACAGGTTTTCTGGTGACGAGAAAGGGTTTGAATCTTAGATAAATTTTTGTAAAGCGTTTCCCTCTAGCCTTCCACAAAAATAAGGTTACATTTCCTCGTAATTCTAGCTTCCTCATACCTAACCCACATGTATAGTTGTGCGTACATCCCGGACGGGTAGTAAGACGCTTAACACGATTGAATATGTTTGTTCTCAACACTGACCTATCTGTCCTACACCCCATAATATCATTTCCTAAGCCTTTCATGGGTAGATGGATATGATTCACAAAGTATATTATCAAACACTTAATTGAGGTATTTAACTTTCTGGACCGACTGATTATATAAGCACGTGACTTATTACCTAACTTGTATCCAGAACAGACACAATATTCATCGCCTAGCTGTTAATCCATCACTGTTATTATTATTATTATTATTATTATTATTAGCACCGCGTCTTACTACCCGTTCGGGTTATACGCACTTAGCTAAATGTGTAATGGTAGAGTGATTGTGAGATGAAATGGAGAACCTACAGTTTAACGTGGAATCCGAACCACGGTGGAGGCCTGGCATTCCTCACATTCACAAGATATCTTGTCAAAGGTGAAGGAAGGGTTTGGAAATCAGATAAATCTGTGCTGGGACTGAGGATTGAACCCCGGCGCCAGCATAGAAGTCTGACACCTTACCCCTAGACCACAAGGTCACCCTCCATCACTGTTAAACGGGAAACCCAAAATTAACCAATTATACGTGTTTCGGCCATACAGGGAATCGAACCCTGGACCCCTCAGACTCACAGCCAGGATGTTTCTTGCTATGAGTAAATGTATTCGTTTTAAGATAAAGGAGCAGGAAAGTCTATGTAGTACACCAAGTCCTAATACCCATTTGGGCTACGCCAATTAACTAAAAACGCTAATTTATTAGGAATTAGGAAGGTTGAGTTTGAAAAAGTGTACTCGCACTAACGTGGAGCAAAAGGGGAAAACAGTGTAGGAAAAACCACCCTCAATAAACCTGACCAGGATTCGAACTTCTATCTTCTCGTCATTGGTAATCCAATCTATTGCGACAGTGACGCCTTAGACCAGGGGTCAGCAACTTGTTGATCGCAATCAACCAGTCGATCTCACGTTAATTTTCAGTTGATTCCGTAAGAACTACATCGTCATTAAAAGTCGATCGTTTGAATATTATAACCTTGAAAATTTTATCAAGTACTTATTAATAATATTTTAAGTGTGACCAAAACTACCTTGATCGGTCATAATCGGTAACGTTATCAGATAATTAAAATGTTTAAAATGAAAATATATATATTTTTTTCTAAAAGAATGACATTATTATTTAAGGAAGGTTGATTTTAAGGAATCAATATAAGATACATAGATACAAAAATAGTATGGCCCAAAAAGGTTGCAGATCATTATCTTAGACCATTCGATCACCAAAGCGGATTTCACTGTTATCAATTCCATTATTTTTGGTGAAAAAATCAAATATTTCTCAAGTAAAAGCATAGTTTAATTTTCTTCATGAGGTGACCTCAACCGGTTTTGAATACCGGTCAAGGATGATCTGGAATTTAATGACAATTTGTTTTCTTCAATTGAAATTTTCTCATCCAATGCCGCTATGCTCATGACATATATTCAACAACTGTTGATACCACCATGTGAAGAAGATTAAACTATATATTTGTACTGAAACATATTTTTTTTTAAAATTCTGGCTAAAAGAGGCTTTGCTACAAAAACTGCAAGCACACTGGCTTTTCTCGCATCCCCTACATCCCCGCCTTAAGAACTGGCTTCTCTAGAATAAACATATACATGTGAGAATATTTTCCTTCCTTCCACAAATAACGCATGGTGAAGGTTGGTTAGTAGAGCCACGCCCGCGTTAACACGTTTGAGGTTCCTATGTCAAATATAATTTGGGACCCTTAGAAGTTAGTTCCCCAATAAATGATTATGAATTTACGTATACATAATAAATGGATAATTTTATTTAGAGATAATCTTTTTTTTGCAAACGTTTATGAATCATGGTAAGTACTGTGAGCTTTGTTACTAACATATTAATTATTAATACTATAGTAACTATTAAATTATACAGTCTATTATATCCTGAGTGGATTATAGTGCTGTAAATTAATAGCTAATAATATAATAATACAGGGCATTATATAATTATAGGCTATTTCAGTGTAATTGCATTAAGTTATGTAGTCTGCCGTCTAAAGATTAAATAATTGTAATAGTATTAGTATAGTGTAAAGTATTTTTTTTTTTTGCTTTTTTCTCGCGTTGCATTTAGTTCATTCTTCAATATGAATAATTTTACTATCTTACCTCAGAAATTATTGTCAATATAAATTCAATATTTATTTTCCTTTCAAAAGTCAACGGTACTGTCTACAAGTATGTAGTAGTTCCGGTTTGCCAAAAGTAAAGGTTCCGATAATATTTTAAGCACAGACTGTGGGACTCCACGTAATGGCGGGATCACGATCAACTTAACGTTAACTTAAAGTTAACTGAACGTAACTTAACTTAAAGGATCTCCTCGTGTGTTTAAATGGAAGCGATCACGATACAGTTAACTTAACGTTGAATCACAGTTAACTTAGCTTAAGAGATGTCCTAGGAGGTCTTTTACTTTAATTGAACGTTACTTGAAGGGTATCACGTGATCTAGACAGCCAATCATTATGCGAGTGACGTCAACAGGGATATTTAGTAATCCATTTGTTTGTTTTAAGACCAAGGTATACGTTTTATCTTTAGTTCTAGTGATCAGACATTGAAAAAAAATAATTAAACTAAAATAGGAAACCTAAATTTATCAAAAAATTTTAGTACTGTAATAGATATTTATTTTATCGATTGAAAACTCTAAAAATTCACAAATCATCACTTTAAAAATAGTACAAATCACAGATCATACTCGAGAATGCAGATGTTGGGCTCAAGTTGTTAGGCCTACGTTAAGTTACGTGAATCGTGATCACACATCTGTTTTCTTAAGTTAAGTTAACTTTAAGTGAACGTTACGTTAAGTTAAAGTTGAATTGATCGTGATCCCGGTATAATACCAGGCCACCAGCATCCTTCATGTATTTATAGATTAATTTGGGATAAATTTTACGAAAAAACATAAACATATTGAAATATAATATTATCACAAGTCAAAGTGATTTATTTGCCAGGCGGGTGGGGGCACCCAGTCTTGGGGACTCCTGTGCGTGGTACACTTAGCACATGCCTTAATCCAGGCCTGATTACAGCTAAAACTAGGGCCGTGACAAAAACCTAGAATTGAGACAGTTTTACCATATTAAAAAAATAAATGCAAAATATAAAAGATATTATTTTAAAATAATAAGATTATCTTGCTATTATCAAGTGAGGAATGTAGAACATAGCATTTGAATGCCATTTATGGTTCGAGCTTAGTCGTGCACAAATTACACTTTACTCGTGAATTACCCATTTCATGACTCAAGCAAATTTCTGCCCATTTCATGTGAACTGGCCTCTCCTCCTGACAGATTCATGAACTGGGCAAAAATAGTTCATTTAATGAACTGTGCAATGCTTGTGCTTCTCAGTTAATGATCAGGCCAGCTCCAATCATTACCCATTTCGTGAACTGGACGAATTTATGCACGGTTTGTGAAATGGACAAGTGAAGAACAGGTTTGGTATTTAAGTTAATTTAACTTTTAACCTTTTTGAATGGAATTTTAGGTGAGCTGGGTTGGGTTAGTCTAATATATCATAAACCGAGTTTCAGTTAATTTTGTAATAGATATTACAACAAGTTCCATTTCATGAAATGGGTGAGAGTTAATGCAATTTTTGCCCACTTCGTGAAATGGTCAAGCGTAGAGCCTATTTCACAGAATAATCAGAAATTTACCCAAGTCATTAAATGGCCAGTCTCACTATTGAGCCGTAGTACACACATCAGTGTAAAATCACTTAAACATATAAAAATCATTGCTGAGGGAACTGCAGGCCGTATGGAGAAAAGCTTTATCTTCGCTTTCTTTCAGTTAACTGTTGCCAAATCTCCTCGCTCTCAGCTCTATCTTAAAGTTGCTGTGCTGGGATAAGAAGGAGCTACTGGCAACCTCGACTAACCAGCGTTGCGAAACTTGTCTTATATTAGAGGGGAGATTGACCACACAAAAACGAGAGAATGACAACGCTGTTTCCCAATAATAACCATCCGTTTCTCAGCGATGATATCCGTTGTAGATAGGTGCTTTCATCCGTTGCCCTGTCATCTCTGAAATGATTTCTTCAAGTCCATGGAAAATTGAAGTCCCTTAAATTTTCTCTGGTGGGAAGACTGGAGAGGTGCTAGTGATTTTGAGTTCAATACAAACAATAATAAACTATTCGGTGACCTGGTGGTCTAGGGGTAAGGTGTCAGACTTCTATGCTGGCGGCCGGGGTTCAATCCTCGGTCCCGGCAAAGATTTATCTGAATACCCAACCCTTCCTTCACCTCTGACAAGACATCTTGTGAATGTGAGGAATGCCAGGTCTCTACCGTGGTTCGGATTCCACGTTAAACTGTAGGTCCTTCATTTCATCTCACAATCACCCTACCATTACACATTAGCGTAAGTGCGTATAACCCGAACGGGTAGTAAGACGCGGTGCTAATAATAATAATAATAATAATAATAATAATAATAATGATAATAACCTATTCGTTCGTATCAAACATTTTAGACAAGATAAAAAGTGATTTGGACCATTAATTTGATCCTTACAAAATTCCTGTCTTATAACTGCTAGAAAGTTTTTGAAAACATTGATTTCAAGCTCATGCATTTATTTTATTATAAATTATTATTATTATTATCATTCTTAAAAATAGGTGTTGCTTGTCGGGTATAAAAGGACCCGAAGAACCAGGAAATGATCTCCCGACCACTGACTGTGGTGTACGCAGTAATTAGGGTGCTCCCCACGGCTTCATATCGGCAGCCCATCACGTTGGGTTTGTTAGCAGTTGTGCCAATCACCCGTGCGCACTCAACCTCGAACGACAAGTTGGCAACTGTGCCAATGGGGGGTCCCCATGGGAAATGGTACGGGTGGCTAACCTATTCTACTTCCGGACAACTTTTATTACGCGGCACATTGGTTTTCAGATTCGTAGATATTGTTTTAGATTGAAGTATCGTATCAGATCAAATTGTAGCTACCAATATATTTGGTCTGTGTAATTTGTATGTTTTTTCTATACTTATACAATAACATGTCCTGACCGACTGACTGATTCATCATCGCCGAGCGCAAACTATCAAGGCCAAAAGCATGAAATTCGGACTGTATATTCATTTTGTTATGTAGGCACCCACTAAGAAAGGATTTAGAAAATTCCACCCCAAAGGGGTCAAAATAGGGGATGATAATATGTATGAAAGTCCGTCATTTTGAAAGTTACATAAACAAAATTTTGTATTTCGGTTATTGACGTAAAACAAATAAATACGTGTTTCAGGAATTTTGGAAATTTTATTTAATAAGGGATGAAAAAGGGGGTGAAAGTTTGTATCGGACTTGCATTATTTTTGATCTGAGGTCAAGTTATGGTCATTAAAGTAACGTAATATTTTAAATTAATCTGTAAATATATATGTATATTTTCGTATTTGTATATAATCAACTTCCACGCGAGCAAAGCCGCGGGCAACAACTATCTAATATATATATATATATATATATATATATATATATATGTATATGTATATTACACACATCCATTTATAATCTCATATAATAGAGAACACGCATTACATTTTATATAAAAAAATACAGTTCCACTGTTTTGATCTTTAGTTGCAATAGGCTGTGTTAGTATCAAAACGTGTTTTCCTAGTTTCATCTATTAAACACCATCACGGCAGCTTTTATGATATGAGTTTCATAGTTAGACCAAATTTACATAAATCTTACACCTAAAACTTTCCTTTAACTTATCATATTGACTAATAATATCTTCTTTAAAAATAGGTTAAGACGTTGTGTAAAAATAATAGTTATTTAAAAACACTTTTTTTGTTATGACAATATTTTTACAAAAAATAATTGGTTTTTTTTGATTGCCATATGCCAGTAAGGTTTTCCTTAGTTGTTCAAACACTACAAGTACAATATCAATATAGTACTTATTGAATATATGCTATGTATATATAGATATATATTTTTTTAAATGAATTTTTGGCCTTTCATAGTTATACATAAATATATATTTTTTATTGCTTCTTATTACGCTACGCTTCTTGCTACCATGATAATTAGACTCCCCGTAATGGATACTCAACAAGGATATACCAAATATTGTATGGACGTGTTTGATTTAAGTTTATCTCTCAATTTATAGTGTGGCCTATATCCTTCTAGATCTGTACTAGGGCAATTTTTAAAAATTTCAACAAGATATAGAAGTAGCACACAGAATTTTAATCATCATAACTCGAAAACGATAACATATTTTCCACACCTACCATTTTAGAGAAAAACACGTTTTTAAAATTAATAATCCCCAAAACTTCCTTTAGCTACCCTATTTATATATAATAATGTATCTTGTACGATTAATTTATATTTCACAGAAATATATAGGCATACTTACTGTAACATTATGACAAATTAACTGTCAAGAACAACCATAATTATAGTTTTTAATATTAGATTTATAAAAAAATCTTCTTTCCATCTAAATGCATTTGTTGGACAATACGTGTACTGTTATGAAAATGGGATGTAATAAAAGGAAATGTACCTATCCTGAAAATTGAAAAATGACACCTGAACACGGGAATCAAATCCGGGACCTTTGCCTTTGAACGCCAATACCCTAACCACTGAGCAATCCAGGAATCATCCCATGTTCAAGGTCATTCATCACTCATATTTTAAGACATAATCTATAATAATAGCTCTGGCTATTTGATTCTTAAATATGCAATCTCTTACAATTATAATAATTGTACAAGTGGCAGCAATAAGCCAACTACCGAGTTGCGTTATCTGATAGTTCGTGATCATAATAAAAATCACACATTTGTAGCCGACGATTTCCACATGTCCATCATAGAATCTGCCTTAAAATATGAGTGAAGAATGACCTTGGGCATGGGACGAATCCTGGATAGCTCAGTGGTAAGAGCATTAGCGTACTAAGCCAAAGGTCCCCAATTCGATTCCCGTGTCCAGGTGTCATTTTTAAATTTTCAGAATATGATATCTAGATGGAGTAATCCTTAATAAAGCATAAATAATAGCTTTGGCTATTTGATTCTGCAATATATCTACCTTTACGTGGAGTGACTGTCGAAATCCAGTTAAGAAAAATTATCTTCGGAACACTAGATCGGGATTATAAACCTGACTTTCCCGTCATTGGCGAACTAGACAGTCTGACATTTTGTCCATGTCAGCACCAATACGCATGTAAGGACTACTGTAAGCATTGATAGTTTTACAACAGTTGGAAGTTATCTTTTGATACGGATTTAGAGCTTAACTGGGGTACAGCTTTCAATAAAATTAAATATAATAATTGAAAAATAACAGTGGGGTATGGGAAACAAACCCTGAACACTTAATGTAAGGTGTCAGTTATACCAATGATTAATCAAGGAATCTCCTCATGTTTTTAATCATTTATAGTTTTTTTTAAGTCACGTTTATTACTAGACGTTTGGTCCAGCCGTACGTTTACATAATAGAATAGGGATGTGGAAGTTATCATTTAGAGGAAATGTATCTCTATTTGTGTGGATTGAAAAAAACTCATAAATACACTCGACCAGGAATAGAATCCCAATCTCTCGTCCATCAGTGATCAAGTCTAATAAGAAAGGTTCGCGTTAAGGACCACTTACACGATCAAACAATTTGATCAACACAGGCTGTTTTTCCAAGCAAATTGACCGTGTATGGGTTGGTTTGAGGTGCTGCACAAGCGTTTCAACAAAGCAAACATGTTTTAAATTGTTGGTGTAATGCAACATATGGTCAGTTGAGGATCAACTTTCCTAGAGTTCAATTCATTCATTCATTCAATAGTGGCGACAAAATAAAATTAAATATTCAGGAGAAAATTTATACCACGATATTCTAGGACTTGTGAAACGTGATGCGCACAAGAACTGGAATTGGAGAAAACGCGGGACATAATTGACTTGTTGAAAGAGTTTAAAAATGCCACATTCTTTACTTCCGATTACGTGTTTTTTACTTTCTTCCAAAACACATACATTACTGCTAAATATGCTCCGGACATATTTCTCTCACTGCAAGACAACTTGGACTGAAATTTACACAATTATGTTGCACATTTGTGTGGATCACGTGTTGCACAACAGTGGCTTGTGCGTAATTATTTGATAGTCTCCATGGACGTAAGGGAATGGGGGTGCGAGGATTGAGGGCTGTAAAACACTGAGATAATGGCAACATTAACCATATCCATCCTATATAAATATAATCACATATAGTCGTGTATAGTTAAAGGCACTTCAAAAAGTAGAGATTGATATCTATGATGCATGCATGTCAATACAGTTTTATAAGTCCTTTTAACCACAACACAGTAATTCTGAAGAATAATTTAAGTCACTGTATGAAACCACATTAAGACTGACGTCATATGTTGGTAGCACTATCACAATACCCAGTTCAACTGTGCATCAGGCTCACAAGGAAAATGTTCCATCATCAGGTCCAGAGGAATACTACAGGAGGGCAATATTTATACCATTTTTAGACAACGTAATAGTGCAATTAAAGTAACGCTTCCGAAACCACAATCAGCTTCTCTAAAACTTTCAAAAAGTGATCCCTAAACATCTTGCAGATGATTAAAGTGAACAAACCTTGCAAGTGTGTGTGATTTTTACAGATAATTTCTTCCATATCTCAGATGTTCTTCAAAGAACTTAAATTATGGAAGAAAAAATGGAGCTCTGTAAATCTAAAAGACATGCCAAACACTTGAGATATAAGCATTTTTGCAGTTTGTGATATTTTTTTAAATTTGAGGATACTTCTTCTGATAAAGGCGACCCCCTTCTACAATTAGAAGCAATAATTGAAAATGAAGCTACATAGGTAACACCATGGCACAAGATCACACTACCGGCATTGCTCTTATCTGTGTTTACAGAGAAAACAAAGTAGACACAATCACAAAGCTGAAGTTATCACCAAATTTTTGCTTAGTCCAAGGAGGGTGGATTTCATCTTACGATGAAATTAAACGTGACTTTTTTCATTTGATGCAAAATGTAATGTTTATGAGACATTACATATGTATTATAGCAAAATATTAAATATGTAATGTCCAGTCAGGGCTTGTATGTTTAGTATGCATGTTGTTTTTCAAACTCTCAATAAAGGTTTTTCGGTAAAATTTGGGAAAGGTCAGTACATTAAATACAACCCCCACCCTCAAAATAATGTTCACCTACACCCATGATTTAGACCTTTCAATCACTAATGTCAGGTACAAAATGTATTATACTTGTATGAGACAAGTGTATGGTTGGTTTGATGCCCGCAAATACCCTAATATTTCATTCTTTTATAAACATTTTGGTTATTTTGTTTTAAGAAAGAACAAGTTAAATAATATTTTTTTTTTGTTTTGCAAGCTTGGTTCACTCCACATAAGTAAATCAATCATACATAAACACTATTGAGCTTGATAAAGTGAAGTTTTAATGACAAAAATACTAGAGTGTTCAAAAACTTGACCAACAATTATTATTACCCGCCTCTGTGGCGTAGTTGGCTAACTCGCTAGTCGTGTTGAGCTCGACTGCTGAGGACGGGGAGATCGAGGTTTGAATCTCGGTCGGGTGAACTGGGCGGGGGGGTTCATAAATGGTTTTCCACTCTACCTCCACGCAAATGCGGGTTCACTTCCTCTGATTAAACCTTCTCAATTCCTAATCCATTAGCGTAATTAGTACTTAAAGCGTATAACCTGAACGGGTAGTAAGACGCGGTGCTAAATATTATTATTATTATTAATTATTATGATATAACAATTTAACTATTTAAATTTAGAGCAAGTCATTCCAAATTGGTACGAAATAAATGCTATTGTTTAAGTAAAATGAATAAAATTGATTTTCAACCATATGAAAGACAATGTAATTCATCCAGCTCGTTATCAGGACGCAGTTTGTCTTATAGGTGCCTAAGTGCCATCGTGACTCAGAAACTCTCATCTAGAGAAAAGTGAATATAAATTTAAAAGAAATGCACGATATTTTGCTTAGAGGAAAACCATCCAGTGAGTGATACCATCGTAGAGGATATCGTGGTGGTAACTGACAGCTAACAAATGTTTGGATCTATATTCTCATGTATCCATTAACCAAATCATATAATCTGCAAGACAATATGTTGTGTTTTTGTAAATTTTGGCAGCGAATTTTTTTACAACAAACTTTTGTTTTTAATTTACTTTTTCTCATAACAGTTCTTACATTTTTGAAATATGAACTTATGAAAATGACCTTTTGGATTTTGTTGTTGTTGTGAAAGTGGCTTCCTTGGCTCACAAAGAAATGCTTTACAAATGAAATCCTTTCAATGGCTGCCTTTTCTTCATAAATTAAGATGGCAAAAAAGAGGAAATAAGAGTGGTTGATGACGTCACGCAGACCGTGTTTAGTTGTGTTATTATGCGTGTGTTTATAAAAATAAAAACGCTTTATTTTTAAACTAATATTTTATATGGCTCTTTCTCTAAATTATAAAAAAAAATTAATGGCTAGGCTTTCTCTACACACAAAGGAGAGGTTCAGCACGATTTTATATTAACATATAACTAGAGAAACCACCGAATATATTTGGATGAGGTATTTTTATATTATGTAGATTATTACAGGAAAGGCACTGAAGAAATGAATTAAGTTAAATAAAATTGATGTTTTTCAAAAATTTTGTTTTAAAACACGTGATTAATGGTGTATCCTCTTATTGACTATAGAATTCAATATTTTGGTCTAACTTGATCACCAATCAAGAGTAGTTACGACAAATTTAATTCAATCTTAAATCCAAATAGAAATCGTATTTTGGTTTAGTTGGATGTTTAGTATTCACAGAACCTGTTTGCTTATAGCTAGATAACTACTACTGAATAGATTTAGATAAGTTTGTTAAAAGATAAGTATAATATTTTTGGAAAAGTTTTAAGGTGTTGATAAATGAGCAATGTCTTTAGAAAGCCGATAGATGACGTCAAAACCAATACAATTTGATGAATTTTCACATGCAAAGATAGTTTCTGTACCTGAATATGCTCAACTATATCTAGATTTATAACAACTCGATTTGGAAGAGTTTAAAGAATAGATATATTGTACTATATTTTCGGGAATGTTTTAGTCTATCGATTAAAAAGCTATGCCATATTAAGGAGCTGTGCAGTTACGTTAAAGCCAATACAATTGATCTTTACTAAGAAATTGATTACCAAGAGGAAATATCTACTTCAAAGCCAAGGAGAAGTTCCAGGAGATACTTCAACCAAAGATAAAGAATAGTTTATTATTGTTTGTTGTTTCGTATTTAGATTAGTATATAAACAAGTAGGGGTTTGCGAAGCTTTGCAACTTCGACTTTGCTTTGAAGCTTCGTCAGTAAAAATATTGACCGCTCCATTTGTCTTCAATTATTATAGCCATTCTAAGCTGTTTTGTACATTACAAATTAATAGTTAGTTATATGGAAAGAAATCTGAAGAAATTGATTCGCATGTTGTGATAGTAGCTTGATTCGTCAGAGGAGCACGAAATACCCCGTTCGGTTATACGCACTTACGCTAATGTGTAATGGTAGGGTGATTGTGAGATGAAATGGAGGACCTACAGTTTAACGTGGAATCCGAACCACGGTGAGGCTGTCATTCCTCACATTCACTAGTTGTGATTAATACATGTCTTGTCAGAGGTTAAGGAAGGGTTTGGTAATCAGATAAATCCGTCCCGGGACCGAGGATTGAACCCTGACCCCCAGCACAGAAGTCTGATACCTTACCCCTAGCCCACCAGGTCACCCAAAGCTTTTATTGACAATTTTAATTGATGTACTATCTATTCCACATTTGTGTCATTTAGCCAATGTTCACAACACAAATCTTCTGCTAGCTGTCAGTTGTCACCCCTCCTACACTGGGATTACGACACGTTTACGCTGTGACACCTTAACTTGATCAGCATAGCCTATCTCTATTGATCAAGGGTTCAGACCTTGATTTCTGACAGTACCAAAACAGTATTACGGGTAAATCGGATTTAGTCTCTTTCACTAGGTGGTAAACGAAGGACCTCGCATCCGATTATTGTGTTTGCTGTATAATTGAGTTGGGACAAGTCACTAATTGTACAAAGCGGAGTAATAAAATTAAATAGTGACTTATCTAAATCATTGTTTTAACCAGTTTTTTTTTTGTAATATGCATTTGGGCAAATATCTACATTAACAGGCATGTGAATAAAGGTGTCATTTTTTATTTGATTTACAAGTCACAGGGAGGTCTGGGTTTACAACCCGGCTGGCTAAATTGGAGTGTTTTACACTCCTCCATACCGAGTTGTGTAAATATGCGGTAATCTCGGATGGGAGGGTACTATGAGTTATCCAACAACAAACAAACCAGTGTAAAGCCTGCCGCAGGATTCGTTGCTAAATCGCTTGCTCGGTGATGAGATGGCACGCTGCTGGAAAATGACGTCACTGATGGCTCGGCTGCTGGCAAGCCTTCTGGTTTCCCTTGATAGGTTCCGTGCTTGGTTCCCTGCTGGATCGGGAGGTGAGTTAATCAAGGAGCAGCCTTCAGTCACGTGACCAGGCACACAATCATCAATGTTTACGTGCAGTCAGTGATAAAGGGGGTTACGTTCATGTGGTCTCCTACATTTTCTGTGCCTCCTCACGTGCATCAATTATTGAAATTATCACTCACTAATTTTCTTCAGAATACAAGTTGCCCTCAAAGTATCGTCGTCCAAGAAGTCATCTTCCCTGCTCGACACCCAGTGGCGCTACCTGTGTGACACAGTGTCCCTGCATTAACACACATGCTCGCATGCACCCATTGCTTGCACTACACCAGCATGCCTCTTCTGATCGTGACAACCAGTGCTCCCTGCTTAAACCAAAGCTCCCCTGCTACAACAGTCCCCTGCTAAAACCAGAACTCGCCCTGTTTGACAACCAGTGCTCCCTGCTTAAACCCAGACAGTGCTCCTGCTTGACACCAACAGCTCTCCCTGTGTGACAATCAGTGCCCCTCTGACACCCAATGCTTGACTGACCTAGAGCTCTCCCTGCTGCACAACAGCTCCCCTGCTTAAAACCAGTGCTGCCCTGTTTGACACCAGCAGCTCTCCCTGTGTGACAACAGGCTTTCCCTGTTGACATCCAGCAGCGAAGCACCCACACACGATCCTCCAGTTGCGTGATCAACAGTGCTCCCTGCTAACCCAGAGGCTCCTAGTTTCTTCTGAGAGTTAACTGCTTTTTGTAATATTAATGACCTTACACAGAATGCTCAAATTAGAGTATACCAACGTATCACAAAGCTTAACAGGTTAAAAAGGTTACAATGATTTCCTGTGTGAATCACCATGCAAGCTTTGTGTTCACCCAACTGTTCTCCTGTTGAAAAGCTCATAGTTCACGGTTCTAAAAACCAGTAATGCGTTAACCGAGTAGTTGAGACCGAACTCTACCTTGTGACAAAAATGTGCCCGTGACGACCAGATGCTCCCCTGAGTCATCGACTCCATGTGTGACCAACATGACCCTGTTCGACCTAATCCCAAGTTGTCTCCTTGTGGCGAAACCGTGGCTCGTTGTTGGACGATCCTCACTTCACTTCGCATCATTTAACTACAGATTATTAAGTCCTGTACATACTTATACTCATTTTAGCTATCTCAGTGTGATATAGTGCACTAAACAACTATTGTGAAGTCCCGTTTGACTATTTAACAATATTTTATGTGTGAAAATTAACACTTTGCACGATGAGTGCCCCCGTTACCCGGGACCAAAGCAGGCATCGGCATTGTACCGCAGTCTACTGTCCGGTCACACCATGTTTTCCTTTTGCAATCCAAACTTACTTCGTTGAAACAATGTAAGTTTGACCTAACACATCCTTCTTGAAATTACCTAAGCCAGACTTTACATAGTAGCCTAGCTCATCAGATATAAGCAAGTTTTGATCGCGTTAATACCTTCAGGTAGGATAAGGAAAGTAATTTGGGACCTGACCTGACTTCGTGGACAGAAAGGTCTGAACAACCCAACACCCACCGGAACAACCTGTCCAATCACCGTTCCAAACAGCATGTCGACTGTGTAGCCCAGTCCATCGACTCAAGTAATATGTATATTTTTATTTAGCCCGTCTTACCCCGTTCTGGTACTATACCCCAAATCTTACACAAGTGCTCCCTGCTTGACAACCAACAGTTCTCCCATGGTGACAACCAGTGCTCCCTGCTTGACACCCAACAGCTCTCCCTGTGTGACAACCAGTGCTCCCTTCTTGACACTCAGCAGCTCT
The DNA here is from genome assembly GCA_039000515.1 of Timema cristinae. NCBI lineage: Eukaryota > Metazoa > Arthropoda > Insecta > Phasmatodea > Timematidae > Timema > Timema cristinae. The sequence goes on from JBCFYV010000935.1 coordinate 19,401,945, forward strand.
CCCTGTGTGACAACCAGTGATCCCTGCTTGACACCCAACAGCTCTCCCTGTGTGACAACCAGTGGTCCCTGCTTGACACCCAACAGCTCTCCCTGTGTGACAACCAGTGCTCCCTGCTTGACACCCAACAGCTCTCCCTGTGTGACAACCTGTGCTCCCTGCTTAAAACCCAGAAGTGCTCCCTGATTGACACTCAGCAGCTCTCCCTGTGTGACAACCAGTGATCCCTGCTTGACACCCAACAGCTCTCCCTGTGTGACAACCAGTGCTCCCTGCTTGACACCCAACAGCTCTCCCCGTGTGACAACCAGTGCTCCCTGTTTGACACCCAGCAGCTCTCCCTGTGTGACAATCAGTGCCCCCTGCTTGACACCCAGAAGTGCTCCCTGCTTGACAATCAACAGTTCTCCCTGCGTGACAACCAGTGCTCCCTGCTTGACACCCAACAGCTCTCCCTGTGTGACAACCAGTGCTCCCTTCTTGACACTCAGCAGCTCTCCCTGTGTGACAACCAGGGATCCCTGCTTGACACCCAACAGCTCTCCCTGTGTGACAACCAGTGCTCCCTGCTTGACACCCAACAGCTCTCCCTGTGTGACAACCAGTGCTCCCTGATTGACACCCAACAGCTCTCCCTGTGTGACAACCAGTGCTCCCTGTTTGACACCCAGCAGCTCTCCCTGTGTGACAATCAGTGCCCCCTGCTTGACACCCAGAAGTGCTCCCTGCTTGACAACCAACAGTTCTCCCTGCGTGACAACCAGTGCTCCCTGCTTGACACCCAACAGCTCTCCCTGTGTGACAACCAGTGCTCCCTGCTTGACACTCAGCAGCTCTCCCTGTGTGACAACCAGTGATCCCTGCTTGACACCCAACAGCTCTCCCTGTGTGACAACCAGTGCTCCCTGCTTGACACCCAACAGCTCTCCCTGTGTGACAACCAGTGCTCCCTGTTTGACACCCAGCAGCTCTCCCTGTGTGACAATCAGTGCCCCATACTTGACACCCAGAAGTGCTCCCTGCTTGACACCCAGCAGCTCTCCCTGTGTGACAACCAGTGCTCCCTGCTTAAAACCCAGAAGTGCTCCCTGATTGACACTCAGCAGCTCTCCCTGCGTGACAACCAGCAGCTTTCCCTGCGTGACAACCAGTGCTCCCTGCTTGACACCCAGCAGCTCTCCCTGCGTGACAACCAGTGCCCCCTGCTTAAAACCCAGAATGCGCCCTTTTGACACCCAGCAGCTCTCCCTGTGTGACAACCAGTGCCCCCTGCTTAAAACCCAGAAGTGCGCCCTGTTTGACACCCAGCAGCTCTCCCTGCGTGACAACCAGTGCCCCCTGCTTAAAACCCAGAAGTGCGCCCTGTTTGACACCCAGCAGCTCTCCCTGTGTGACATCAAGCAGCTCTCCCTGTGTGACAACCAGTGCCCCCTGCTTAAAACCCAGAAGTGCTCCCTGATTGACACTCAGCAGCTCTCCCTGTGTGACAACCAGTGCTCCCTGCTTAAAACCCAGAAGTGCTCCTGATAGACACTCAGCAGCTCTCCCTGTGTGACAACCAGTGATCCCTGCTTGACACCCAGCAGCTCTCCCTGTGTGACAATCAGTGCCCCCTGCTTGACACCCAGAAGTGCGCCCTGTTTGACACCCAGCAGCTCTCCCTGTGTGACATCCAGCAGCTCTCCCTGTGTGACAACCAGTGCCCCCTGCTTAAAACCCAGAAGTGCTCCCTGATTGACACTCAGCAGCTCTCCCTGTGTGACAACCAGTGATCCCTGCTTGACACCCAACAGCTCTCCCTGTGTGACAACCAGTGCTCCCTGCTTGACACCCAACAGCTCTCCCTGTGTGACAACCAGTGCTCCCTGCTTGACACCCAACAGTTCTCCCTGCGTGACAATCAGTGCCCCCTGCTTGACACCCAGAAGTGCTCCCTGCTTGACAACCAACAGTTCTCCCTGCGTGACAACCAGTGCTCCCTTCTTGACACCCAACAGCTCTCCCTGTGTGACAACCAGTGCTCCCTGCTTGACACTCAGCAGCTCTCCCTGTGTGACAACCAGTGATCCCTGCTTGACACCCAACAGCTCTCCCTGTGTGACAACCAGTGCTCCCTGCTTAAAACCCAGAAGTGCTCCCTGATTGACACTCAGCAGCTCTCCCTGTGTGACAACCAGTGATCCCTGCTTGACACCCAACAGCTCTCCCTGTGTGACAACCAGTGATCCCTGCTTGACACCCAACAGCTCTCCCTGTGTGACAACCAGTGCTCCCTGTTTGACACCCAGCAGCTCTCCCTGTGTGACAATCAGTGCCCCCTGCTTGACACCCAGAAGTGCTCCCTGCTTGACAACCAACAGTTCTCCCTGCGTGACAACCAGTGCTCCCTGCTTGACACCCAACAGCTCTCCCTGTGTGACAACCAGTGCTCCCTGCTTGACACTCAGCAGCTCTCCCTGTGTGACAACCAGTGATCCCTGCTTGACACCCAACAGCTCTCCCTGTGTGACAACCAGTGCTCCCTGCTTGACACCCAACAGCTCTCCCTGTGTGACAACCAGTGCTCCCTGCTTGACACCCAACAGTTCTCCCTGCGTGAAAATCAGTGCCCCCTGCTTGACACCCAGAAGTGCTACCTGCTTGACAACCAACAGTTCTCCCTGCGTGACAACCAGTGCTCCCTTCTTGACACCCAACAGCTCTCCCTGTGTGACAACCAGTGCTCCCTGCTTGACACTCAGCAGCTCTCCCTGTGTGACAACCAGTGATCCCTGCTTGACACCCAACAGCTCTCCCTGTGTGACTACCAGTGCTCCCTGCTTAAAACCCAGAAGTGCTCCCTGATTGACACTCAGCAGCTCTCCCTGTGTGACAACCAGTGATCCCTGCTTGACACCCAACAGCTCTCCCTGTGTGACAACCAGTGCTCCCTGCTTGACACCCAACAGCTCTCCCTGTGTGACAACCAGTGCTCCCTGTTTGACACCCACAGCTCTCCCTGTGTGACAATCAGTGCCCCCTGCTTGACACCCAAAGTGCTCCCTGCTTGACAACCAACAGTTCTCCCTGCGTGACAACCAGTGCTCCCTGCTTGACACCCAACAGCTCTCCCTGTGTCACAACCAGTGCTCCCTGCTTGACACTCAGCAGCTCTCCCTGTGTGACAACCAGTGATCCCTGCTTGACACCCAACAGCTCTCCCTGTGTGACAACCAGTGCTCCCTGCTTGACACCCAACAGCTCTCCCTGTGTGACAACCAGTGCTCCCTGCTTGACACCCAACAGCTCTCCCTGTGTGACAACCAGTGCTCCCTGTTTGACACCCAGCAGCTCTCCCTGTGTGACAACCAGTGCTCCCTGCTTGACACTCAGCAGCTCTCCCTGTGTGACAACCATGATCCCTGCTTGACACCCAACAGCTCTCCCTGTGTGACAACCAGTGCTCCCTGCTTGACACCCAACAGCTCTCCCTGTGTGACAACCAGTGCTCCCTGTTTGACACCCAGCAGCTCTCCCTGTGTGACAATCAGTGCCCCCTTCTTGACACCCAGAAGTGCTCCCTGCTTGACACCCAGCAGCTCTCCCTGTGTGACAACCAGTGCTCCCTGCTTAAAACCCAGAAGTGCTCCTGATTGACACTCAGCAGCTCTCCCTGCGTGACAACCAGCAGCTTTCCCTGCGTGACAACCAGTGCTCCCTGCTTGACACCCAGCAGCTCTCCCTGCGTGACAACCAGTGCCCCCTGCTTAAAACCCAGAAGTGCGCCCTGTTTGACACCCAGCAGCTCTCCCTGTGTGACAACCAGCAGCTCTCCCTGTGTGACAACCAGTGCTCCCTGCTTGACACCCAGCAGCTCTCCCTGTGTGACAACCAGTGCCCCTGCTTAAAACCCAGAAGTGCGCCCTGTTTGACACTCAGCAGCTCTCCCTGCGTGACAACCAGCAGCTTTCCCTGCGTGACAATCAGTGCCCCCTACTTGACACCCAGAAGTGCTCCCTGCTTGACACCCAGCAGCTCTCCCTGTGTGACAAACAGTGCCCCCTGCTTAAAACCCAGAAGTGCGCCCTGTTTGACACCCAGCAGCTCTCCCTGTGTGACAACCAGCAGCTCTCCCTGTGTGACAACCAGTGCTCCCTGCTTGACACCCAGCAGCTCTCCCTGTGTGACAACCAGTGCCCCCTGCTTAAAACCCAGAAGTGCGCCCTGTTTGACACCCAGCAGCTCTCCCTGTGTGACAACCAGCAGCTCTCCCTGCGTGACAACCAGTGCTCCCTGCTTGACACCCAGCAGCTCTCCCTGTGTGACAACCAGTGCCCCCTGCTTAAAACCCAGAAGTGCACCCTGTTTGACACTCAGCAGCTCTCCCTGCGTGACAACCAGCAGCTTTCCCTGCGTGACAACCAGTGCTCCCTGCTTGACACCCAGCAGCTCTCCCTGTGTGACATCCAGCAGCTCTCCCTTTGTGACAACCAGTGCCCCCTGCTTAAAACCCAGAAGTGCTCCCTGATTGACACTCAGCAGCTCTCCCTGTGTGACAACCAGTGCTCCCTGCTTAAAACCCAGAAGTGCTCCCTGATTGACACTCAGCAGCTCTCCCTGTGTGACAACCAGTGATCCCTGCTTGACACCCAACAGCTCTCCCTGTGTGACAACCAGTGCTCCCTGCTTGACACCCAACAGCTCTCCCTGTGTGACAACCAGTGCTCCCTGTTTAACACCCAGCAGCTCTCCCTGTGTGACAATCAGTGCCCCCTGCTTGACACCCAGAAGTGCTCCCTGCTTGACAACCAACAGTTCTCCCTGCGTGACAACCATGCTCCCTGCTTGACACCCAACAGCTCTCCCTGTGTGACAACCAGTGCTCCCTGCTTGACACTCAGCAGCTCTCCCTGTGTTTCAACCAGTGATCCCTGCTTGACACCCAACAGCTCTCCCTGTGTGACAACCATGATCCCTGCTTGACACCCAACAGCTCTCCCTGTGTGACAACCAGTGATCCCTGCTTGACACCCAACAGCTCTCCCTGTGTGACAACCAGTGCTCCCTGCTTGACACCCAACAGCTCTCCCTGTGTGACAACCAGTGCTCCCTGTTTGACACCCAGCAGCTCTCCCTGTGTGACAATCAGTGCCCCCTGCTTGACACCCAGCAGCTCTCCCTGTGTGACATCCAGCAGCGCAGCACCCACAACAACGATCAGCGAAATCCAGTTGGCAATCTATCAACAATCGTCCGCCGTGTGTGGCGGCTTAGTGTTCCTTCTTTGAGTGATTTAGATGTGCTTATTTGTAGATATTATAAATAAACCTTCCTACAATGATTAAAATATAAGTATGTATACTAGACGAATGAAAAAACTTATTAAAGAGTTAAAAAAAGAGGTTACTAAAAGCATTTCCATGTAGCCAAATTCATACACGAAGCTTTGTGTTCTGCAGCTGTTATAATGTTTTGATGAAAGGCGTCAATATTGACGGTTCTAAAATAAATACAGTATACTGGCGATTAACCGAGGTAGTTGGGACCGAACCTACCTTGGATACTGAAATAATTGGATGATACGGAGCGTGTAGTCCGACTAGCCCCGAGATGGTGAGTACTGTACTATAGTACAGACCATTCAACAAACGTTCATCATGAGTTCCCAAGTTTGTTCGTCATTTTGAGCAGCATAACGCTGGCTGTTGTTCGTGATCGGTCCTCACTTCACTTCGCATGCATTTAACTACAGTATTATATAAAAGTATTGTGTACAATACTTTATACTATTTTTAGTAATACAGTAGATTTATATATGTTGACGTAAAAACTATTGTGTTAAGTGTTTAACTATTGTATAATATTTAATAGTGTGTTAAAATATAACACTTGACAGAATGAGTGCCTCGGTTAACACGGACCTCGGATAAGCAGGGATCGGATTGTCGCGAGTCTACTGTACCGGCACACTATTTTTTTTTTTTAATTTGGCAATTCTAGATTAAATTCTTTAAATGAAATGTAAAGTTTTACCTAATCTTATCCTTTTTAGAAATACCCTAAACGCCAGAACTATTACAATAAAGGGTAGGGCCTACATTATAAAATACATAAGCAAGGTTTTTGATCGCGTTAATACCTTCTATGGGGTAGGAATAAGGAAAGTATAATTTTGAGGACTTGTACCTGAATTATCGTGGAGAAAGAGTACTAAACAACCCTCAGTACACCCAGCCGGAACTAACCCTGTTTCCTCCCAATCACCAGCAGTCCAAACTAGATGTGAGTGACGTTTAGCCCACGTGTCCATCGATTCAAGTAAAATAAAATGTATATGTTTTATTTTAGCACCGCGTCTTACTGCCCGTTCTGGTTATTATACGCAAATCTACTAATTACTATAAGGCCATAGAGATGAGTAGGGTTGAACTAAGAGGAAGTATACTCATATTTGCGTGGAGGGAGATTGTAAAGCTATTTAGGGAAAAACCACCCTTAGTACACCCAGCCGGGATTGAACCCCGAACTCTAGTGTAACATGAGAGTGACGCCTTGGAAGATATAATTTAACTAAAGAAATGACTTCTTCCTAATAAATAGTTTTGCATCGCTGTCATGCAAAGTTCTTCCCCCTTCCGGTCGTACAGGCAGTTAAGTTGTAGATTATCAGTATTCCGGATACCGGTACGTCTTGTCTTATGGACCGTGTCCAAAGCTACGGAGCTACCGCGAACAGTAGTGTACTTCATTATCGAGACGGTAATGAAAGCACCACGGAAGTCATTACAGCCAACCCACGATCGTTTACTGCTGCCAGTGGATTTACATGACTACCGCTCATGGTCTAGAGAACCAACCGCGAGATAGATCATTCAGGGAGACCACGTTATTGTTCCTTCTAAACTTTGTATTTACCTTGGCTTTTAGCACTTCGTCTTACTACCCGTTAGGGTTGTACGCTTATATAATAATTACGCTAATGGCTTTCTTAGGGATCAGGAAGATTGTAATTAAAGAACGTGTATCCGCATTTGCATCAGCTTTTAACAAAAAAAAACCAATTTACAAATGAGCCTACACTAAATGGTCACAATTATCTAGGTTTTTTTTTTTACCACTGCATCTGGAAAACCATTTTAGAAAAACCACCCTCAACACACCCGACCGAGATTCTAACCTCGATCTCCCCGCCATCGGCAGCCTAGTTTACTGAGAGACAAGTGCGTTAGGCCATGCGGCCACCAAAGCACGTTTGTCTTTACTAACCAAAGCTAAGCTCTATTGACCGAGATTAGCGAGGTCCTGTTTGGACTGGATCATTTGGCATTTCACGTCTGTCTTTACGGACAGTTTCGATAGCAATTACCAACAAATGTGTCGTCCAATTTTAATGATATTTGGCAGAGATATTTGTTAAATCTAGACTAATGATGTATGCTCATGAATTTTAGATCTAGATATTCAATTAAGAATGTTGTCTACTAAATATAGGACTATTTATTTGTTGCATGATATCAACGCAATTTGGCAGGTAAATTCGTTGAGCCAAGGGCTATAGATGTATGTACTGTACATAATTGTTAAATTTTATTATCTCTTTCATTATAGCGGTTGCTCAAAAGGTTTTTTTTAAAGTAACTTTTATAAAATTATTTTAATTTAAATTTCTAAGCGATCGGCTGAGTATTCTTATATTGAAGTACTTAGCATCTTTTTAATGGAGGTAGTGAGATCTACTGTTCACAGCTCTAAAAGTTAACGCTTATTATTTATTTAATAACAATTTTTGAATACTCACAGTTTTAAAACTAAAACATAAAAAGGGATGCGTTTGGTTTCCTACAATTTTAATTTTAATTTTAGCGTATGGTATTTTTGATCATGAGAGATGTAGTATCTATCTATTTCGGTCACTATCTATATACATTTTTAGCTGATCTGTGGGAAGAAAACGTTGCCCAGTATATGCCTTGGAGGTTGTATACACTTTGTAACCACAATGAGATTCCATGATGATAGTGATTATGAAGGTGTTTAGACAGTGGAAATATTAAACCTAGCTCAAGACTAATTAACCAGACCATGGTGATCATTGTAACAGTTCATATTTAAGGAAAAATACCCTCGGTACCACCGGGAATCTGACCCTGGACCAACAACTCAATAGACAGGGGTGTTGACCACTAGACCAAGAGGGTGGTTAAAAAAAAATATATATATATATATATATATACTAGATAGCTGTTGCCCGTGGCTTTGCTCGCGTGGAAGTTGATTATATACAAATACGAAAATATACATATGTATTTACAGATTAATTTAAAATATTACGTTACGTTGATGACCATAACTTGACGTCAGATCAAAAATAATCCAAGACCGATACAAACTTTCACCCCCTTTTTCATCCCTTATTAAATAAAAATTCCAAAATTCCTGAAACACGTATTTATTTGTTTTACGTCAATAACCGAAATACAAAATTTTGTTTATGTAACTTTCAAAATGACGGACTTTCATACATATTATCATACATATTATCATCCCCTATTTTGACCCCTTTGGGGTGGAATTTTCTAAAATCCTTTCTTAGTGGGTGCCTACATAACAAAATGAATATACAGTCCGAATTTCATGTTTGTAGCCTTGATAGTTTGCGCTCGGCGATGATAAATCAGTCAATCAGTCAGTCAGGACATGTTATTTTATAAGTGTAATATATATATATATATATATATATATATATATATATATATATATATATATATATATATATATATATATATATATATATATATAACTATTTAAAACCATTCTACCACACCCGTGATATCAGATAGAACCATTTAGCTTTTTCATAAAACTGGTCTACCCTATAGCATAAAAAGAGGGTGCTAGATTATTTCTTTTAGTGTATAAAAGGTTTTTTTTAAACTTTCTACAATTTTATTTTCCGTCCATTCATGTTCTAACATTTTAATTAGAGTTCTCGAATGGTCTCTCAAATCCTCTAGGATATTAAAGAGTCGAGCTTACAAAACCAAAAATTCAGGTTAAAAAAAGGTTTTTACATTTTGATAATTATTTATGAGCTATTATGGAGAACAATCAGAACTAGACCCCATACCATTAATTTAGCATATAACCGAATAGGAATTCCCATTGTAATAAATAAAGGGTACAGTGCACCACCCAGTCTTTCTCCCGTTTGTATCTATACATGGATACATTTCCTTATATAACTCGTACGATGTGTGAAACAAATAAATATATAACCGAATAGGAATTCGCATTGTTATAAATAAAGGGTACAGTGCACCACCCAGACTTTCTCCCGTTTGTATCTATACATGGATACATTTCCTTATATAACTCGTACGATGTGTGAAACAAATAAATATATAACCGAATAGGAATTCGCATTGTTATAAATAAAGGGTACAGTGCACCACCCAGACTTTCTCCCGTTTGTATCTATACATGGATACATTTCCTTATATAACTCGTACGATGTGTGAAACAAATAAATATATAACCGAATAGGAATTCGCATTGTTATAAATAAAGGGTACAGTGCACCACCCAGACTTTCTCCCGTTTGTATCTATACATGGATACATTTCCTTATATAACTCGTACGATGTGTGAAACAAATAAATATATAACCGAATAGGAATTCGCATTGTTATAAATAAAGGGTACAGTGCACCACCCAGACTTTCTCCCGTTTGTATCTATACATGGATACATTTCCTTATATAACTCGTACGATGTGTGAAACAAATAAATATATAACCGAATAGGAATTCGCATTGTTATAAATAAAGGGTACAGTGCACCACCCAGACTTTCTCCCGTTTGTATCTATACATGGATACATTTCCTTATATAACTCGTACGATGTGTGAAACAAATAAATATATAACCGAATAGGAATTCGCATTGTTATAAATAAAGGGTACAGTGCACCACCAGACTTTCTCCCGTTTGTATCTATACATGGATACATTTCCTTATATAACTCGTACGATGTGTGAAACAAATACATATATAACCGAATAGGAATTCCCATTGTTATAAATAAAGGGTACAGTGCACCACCCAGACTTTCTCCCGTTTGTATCTATACATGGATACATTTCCTTATATAACTCGTACGATGTGTGAAACAAATAAATATATAACCGAATAGGAATTCCCATTGTAATAAATAAAGGGTACAGTGCACACCCAGACTTTCTCCCGTTTGTATCTATACATGGATACATTTCCTTATATAACTCGTACGATGTGTGAAACAAATAAATATATAACCGAATAGGAATTCGCATTGTTATAAATAAAGGGTACAATGCACCACCCAGACTTTCTCCCGTTTGTATCTAAACATGGATACATTTCCTTATATAACTCGTACGATGTGTGAAACAAATAAATATATAACCGAATAGGAATTCCCATTGTTATAATAAAGGGTACAGTGCACCACCCAGACTTTCTCCCGTTTGTATCTATACATGGATACATTTCCTTATATAACTCGTACGATGTGTGAAACAAATAAATATATAACCGAATAGGAATTCCCATTGTTATAAATAAAGGGTACAGTGCACCACCCAGACTTTCTCCCGTTTGTATCTATACATGGATACATTTCCTTATATAACTCGTACGATGTGTGAAACAAATAAATATATAACCGAATAGGAATTCGCATTGTTATAAATAAAGGGTACAGTGCACCACCCAGACTTTCTCCCGTTTGTATCTATACATGGATACATTTCCTTATATAACTCGTACGATGTGTGAAACAAATAAATATATAACCGAATAGGAATTCGCATTTTTATAAATAAAGGGTACAGTGCACCACCCAGACTTTCTCCCGTTTGTATCTATACATGGATACATTTCCTTATATAACTCGTACGATTTGTGAAACAAATAAATATATAACCGAATAGGAATTCCCATTGTAATAAATAAAGGGTACAGTGCACCACCCAGACTTTCTCCCGTTTGTATCTATACATGGATATTTCCTTATATAACTCGTACGATGTGTGAAACAAATAAATATATAACCGAATAGGAATTCGCATTGTTATAAATAAAGGGTACAGTGCACCACCCAGACTTTCTCCCGTTTGTATCTATACATGGATACATTTCCTTATATAACTCGTACGATGTGTGAAACAAATAAATATATAACCGAATAGGAATTCGCATTGTTATAAATAAAGGGTACAGTGCACCACCCAGACTTTCTCCCGTTTGTATCTATACATGGATACATTTCCTTATATAACTCGTACGATGTGTGAAACAAATAAATATATAACCGAATAGGAATTCGCATTGTTATAAATAAAGGGTACAGTGCACCACCCAGACTTTCTCCCGTTTGTATCTATACATGGATAACATTTCCTTATATAACTCGTACGATGTGTGAAACAAATAAATATATAACCGAATAGGAATTCCCATTGTTATAAATAAAGGGTACAGTGCACCACCCAGACTTTCTCCCGTTTGTATCTATACATGGATACATTTCCTTATATAACTCGTACGATGTGTGAAACAAATAAATATATAACCGAATAGGAATTCGCATTGTTATAAATAAAGGGTACAGTGCACCACCCAGACTTTCTCCCGTTTGTATCTATACATGGATACATTTCCTTATATAACTCGTACGATGTGTGAAACAAATAAATATATAACCGAATAGGAATTCGCATTGTTATAAATAAAGGGTACAGTGCACCACCCAGACTTTCTCCCGTTTGTATCTATACATGGATACATTTCCTTATATAACTCGTACGATGTGTGAAACAAATAAATATATAACCGAATAGGAATTCCCATTGTTATAAATAAAGGGTACAGTGCACCACCCAGACTTTCTCCCGTTTGTATCTATACATGGATACATTTCCTTATATAACTCGTACGATGTGTGAAACAAATAAATATATAACCGAATAGGAATTCCCATTGTAATAAATAAAGGGTACAGTGCACCACCCAGACTTTCTCCCGTTTGTATCTATACATGGATACATTTCCTTATATAACTCGTACGATGTGTGAAACAAATAAATATATAACCGAATAGGAATTCGCATTGTTATAAATAAAGGGTACAATGCACCACCCAGACTTTCTCCCGTTTGTATCTATACATGGATACATTTCCTTATATAACTCGTACGATGTGTGAAACAAATAAATATATAACCGAATAGGAATTCGCATTGTTATAAATAAAGGGTACAGTGCACCACCCAGACTTTCTCCCGTTTGTATCTATACATGGATACATTTCCTTATATAACTCGTACGATGTGTGAAACAAATAAATATATAACCGAATAGGAATTCGCATTGTTATAAATAAAGGGTACAGTGCACCACCCAGACTTTCTCCCGTTTGTATCTATACATGGACACATTTCCTTATATAACTTGTACGATGTGTGAAACAAATAAATATATAACCGAATAGGAATTCGCATTGTTATAAATAAAGGGTACAGTGCACCACCCAGACTTTCTCCCGTTTGTATCCATACATGGATACATTTCCTTATATAACTCGTACGATGTGTGAAACAAATAAATATATATTATGGCAGAAACATAGCATCATATTTCACCAAAGAGCATGAAATGAAATAATATACACTGTTACAGAAACACGTTGAGAATAACATAACATTTCTGTCCCCCAAAGGGCATTAAAATCAGCTCCCCATTCCCCAGATCTTCATTTTAAAAAATGTACTTACTTATAGCCTGGAAACTATTGGTCTTATAAACATTTATTTTAATTAAAAGTTATTTCTTATCTTTAAGAGTTGAAGAGATATGATTAAAATTGGAGTTGTACGATAATGTAAACTAACCTCAAATAATTTTTTCGGTAAAATGAGATGTGCCTTTTTTAAAAACCGTATATACATACGAATATTAATCAAAATCGTTAGAGCAGATTTAAAGAAATCTACTATTTTCTAACCACCCTTAATTTTAGGGATGGATATATAATTAAAAAAAAACACTGGGGAATCTTAGTAAAACCCTAGTTCAGGGATGGCCAAACTTTTCCGACCAGTACGCCACCTCTTATTTATATTTTTTATGGGGAATTAAAAAATAAAATTGGTTGAATATTATGAAATTTGATAAATGAATCACCCGCTTCAGTGGCCGAATGGTGTAAGGCGTCACTCTCGTGTTAAACTGGCCTGCTGATGAAGGGAAGATCGGTCGGGTCCACTGAGGGTGTTTTTCCTAAATGGTTTCCCACTCTCCTTCCGCACAAATGAGGGTAGAGGACCTATAGAATGCTTCCTCCTCCCTCCTCCATTAGAGTAATTATCATATATGTCTATAACATGAACAGGTAGTAAAATGTGATGATAAAAAATATTACTCATATCAAATTGTAAATATTTTAATAATGTCTATAATTTAAAGAAAGAAAATATATCTAATTTCCCAAGTGAGTATCTTAAACCATATTAGTTTCAATAACTTAAAGTAAAAACAAGGAAAATATAATACCTTCAGTGGAAAAAGACAAAAAGTTGATATATATATATGTGTGTGTGTGTTTTAGAATCAAAATCTTCCACCATCCTTTCCATTTTAGTTGTTGGTGGTGGGGGAGGGAGGACGGGAGCGGGAGGAAAGTTGTTAATTTTCTATCTCGTAACTCGATAGTAAGATTAAGATAGCCGAGAAAAGAATAATGTGGCCATCGTTGAATCCAAAAATAATTTAGAAGTAAAAATATCTTTAAAAATTATTTACATTTATTTGAGGTATTTAACATGCACTTTGTGAACCGACTGATTATATCAGCACACAAGAGCTTCTATGAGTAAGAGCGAGAGGGCCTACCAATTTTGCCGGGAAAGGTATTCGCACACACCTTCCAGGATTATTTTACATGCTACCCACAGTCAACATGGGACCATCTCGGATGTACTTCCCCTCCCAAGGAAGTTGTGCCATTGATTTTTATCGCTCAAGAAAAATCCTTCGACCCCAGCTGGGTTAGGACCCACGAACATCTAGTAAAGAGGTGAACACTTTACCTCAAGACCATCGAGGTTGACAACTACCTTTAAAGTTAACTGTTTTGCATAAAACCCAGACTATCCGAATATTCACACTTATGAGATGGGAAAGAGGAAGTCTACATTCAGACTAAATGTACTCGCTTTAGCGGGAAAGAAAGTGTAAATCATTAAGTAAAATATACCAACCCTAAATCACCCGTCTGAGATTGAAACCCTGACCTCCATAAAAATTGGAAAATCATACTAGATGAGGTTAACGAACGCCCTTTTACACGTGCCAACCGATGCTGGTATACCCGTGAATAGCTTGTAGTCAGTTATTCGAGCTTTACTTTGGGAAATATCTCAGGATACGATGTGATTTAGATGCCACCAAAACACTTCAAGGAAAATATTTTTTTAAAGTCTTTCATGCAAGTGGTTGAATTAAATATATTATTTTTGGACTAACGCCACACTGACAAAATTGCTTCCGACGTTTCGATTGTAGTTGCAACAGCCATCATCTGGTCCATACAACTTATTTACCTACATCATTAATCCCAAGAGATGGCTGTCGCAGCTACAGCCAAAACGCCGGAAGCAATTCTTTCAACGTGACGCAAGCAAGGATAAGACTTTTAATTTAATCTCAGAGAAGATTTTGGAACGTATGCCTGGACAGGTTTAGATTATTGTCTTCAAGTGTGCTTGAGTTGAGTGTTGGGTAGAGGGGATATCATAACGAATGATTCGATACTCGCTCCCTAAATGCGAGGTATCACAGTCTCCCGGATTAATTCAATCATTATAAATAATATTAATCCATTTATATATATATATATAATTATTCAAAAGTCTCCATGAGACTTTGACTTTGAAATTGCCTTTCCTATGAAAGAGCCTATCGAGATAATTCTCTTTGCCAGATCAAGAAGCCGTTTCAGATGAATTCAACAGGAGAAACTCCTCAGGAAGACACACCACACACTACATTGTGGCCAAACTTATTGAGAAGTTATGAATGACCGGAAGTGTTACTAAGAAAATAGAGTTGTGGTCGTTCACGAAAATTGAATACATATCAGCCATGGTATTGGCAGAGCTAGAAAAGAATTAATTAAATTCACACGTTTGTCTGCATATTGCGGTGTCAGCCAAGCGAGTATAGTCCACATCATGAAAGAGTACAATAATGATAGGTCGCATCATTTCTAAGTAGGAAGACTTTTGATTCACATATACCAATAACTTTATCGACATTTCTGGAAACTTACTACACACATATGAAGGCCCTTTTAGAAAATACAAACATTTCTTTGTGACCAGAACTGATAAAATTTCATCCTCTCTTTTATAAGTGTTATTATATAGATATCGATAATTTCTATCAAAAGAAACAGTTGTAGTTCACATGAGTTGACGTATGAATACGTGAATATTGATCTAATAGCATTCCTAGCTTTGAGATAACGCCGTCCTAACCGAAATTTGACTGTATAACTATGTTAATTTGCCGATATTCCACTGTCATTTATAAGAGTTGGCACTTATTTTTCCATTTTTTTTAACCACTACATTGACCTTTTTATAATAAGGGTTGGTTTATATTTATTTATATTTTAATCTAAAAGGGTCTTTCTATGGTGACCTGACTGTAATTTGTACAGTTTACACATTGTACTACCAGTATTAAAATCGCAACAAACACAGGTCTAAAGCAGCAACAAATGATCATCCACGCCTCCTTTCCCAGAAGCCCTTGACGAGGTTGCCTGGAGACAAGTCCCTACACCTTGGTTCTTGCGACCACTTACCCCGACTGTTATATTTACTCTGCCAGTTAGTGGTATTATTACCCTGGCATGAACCACCAACACCTGCTCACCTGCAAGAGAAGAGGGCAAGAGCTACTGGCCGATATGGCGCTGGTGATTGCGAAGGGGGCAGTACTTCGAACCCACTCATCGGAGCTTACATTATTCATACATTTTTCTGCAAGCTTGTCTGTTATATCTATCCAAATCTACAAATTTACATTAATGGAGTAGCGACAAGGACGGTACAATCTAAAGAAATCTATGGCAATTTGCATGGAGGGAAATTGAGAAACCATTTAGTAATAAAAAATACCACCGAGAACACACTACCAAGATTTAAGACCCGAACTCACCTCAAATGGCAACCCAAACAAGACGAGAGTAAAGCTTGGAGCCCCATCTACAGAGTCCCTGAGATCCTTACCCTTATAGTCCTTAAGTCCTTAGTAATGAAAATCGCTTCTATACTGTCGGTATTTGTATCCGTAATCACGTGATCGTGCCAACCAATGAGAAAGTTGGAAACAACGTCAGATTAAATTCTTCGAAAGAAAATTTCCTAAAGCTAGACGTAATCAGACGTCATCTTTAAGGCAAACTGTATCACAGCTGAACAATTATGAATAAAAGTAACTACACAACACATTTTAATGAAACGTCCAGGATAAACTACATTTGATAGGTGGGTTAAGGTTTTTCACAAAAACTATTTTAAAACATGAGATAGTT
Organism: Timema cristinae; assembly: GCA_039000515.1. Classification (NCBI taxonomy): domain Eukaryota; kingdom Metazoa; phylum Arthropoda; class Insecta; order Phasmatodea; family Timematidae; genus Timema; species Timema cristinae. Next base: position 19,418,563 of record JBCFYV010000935.1, read on the forward strand.
TGTCTAATTGCTATGATAATATCAATGGTGCTTTCATATCGATGCCCACGCACTCGAGCGGTCCGTATCAAATAGTCCTTAGAAAGTTAAAGTTGAGTAAACCTCTGTGGAGTGATAAAGACTAAGGAATTAAGGAGGAGACTGTAGACAGGACAATCTGTCAGTGTGGAAGCTATCTCTTACAGATAACTACGCACCTTACGGATAAGGAGACTTTAGATGGGACCTTAGACCACCTGCTCGTCAATGCCAGCCTCATCAACAGATTGATTGGAAACTATCATAAACAACACTTGGGTGTGAACTATTTCCGCCATTCCCCTCCGTGGCTGAGTGTATCAGGAAAGAGAACTACACCTCCAGAAACCGTGGTTTCGATCCTCTGACAATGCCTAGTACGGTTAGGACTAAAGCTAACGCTTGCACAACTAAAACGTACAATAAAATACATGAATAGTGAAGATTATATGTTCGAAATATTCTTTAGGTTACGAATATAGTTGCATAAAGTAACACATTAGTTCATTTGAAAATGACAGTAGGACACGGGAATAGAACCTAGTATCCTAAGCTTAGCATACCATTGTTATTCCAATGAGCTTTCAAGGATTAATCCCGTTTTCAAACATAATAGTCATTATTGTAATAAAGGCATAATGAATCCGACTGCTGTGGTGCTATGAAAGCTCACAGTAGTCTATGATTTCCACATGTCCATCACAGACTCTGTCTTAAACTATGAATGAATAATGACCTTGAGCACTGGAAGAATCCTGTATGGCTCAGTAGCAGAACATTGGCACACTAAACCAAGGGTCCCAGATTCAATTCCCATATCCAGTTGCAAGTTTTCAAAGTTTTGAACTAATGCAGTGTGCAGTCTTGAGCTATTTCTAGGTATTAACAACCTCGTATTTTTGGTGAATTCGAAGCTATTTTCAAGGTGGGTTGTATCTTAACTTCGCACATAAGAATTCTAAGAACTATCTTACTTAAACACCAATGTACGAAATATAAAGAAAAGGTAGAAAATTAGTAAGTCACCCGTGAGGCCTTTAGTTTACCTGCTAAAAACACCCTATTTTACTAACGAGTACAGTAGCCCCATGGCTTCTTTGGTGCCGATTGACAGATCACAGCTGACTTCTGACAGCTGCTAAACACTTGTTTTTTCAGATCATTTGGTTTGGCGTAGGGATACATAATTTGGTCTGGTAACTTTTCAAAGCCGTCAGCTGTTACTGTCAGTCAGCACCAAAGAAGCCATGGGGCTACTGTATATAAGCTCACTGTACTATTTGCGCCCTGACGAAATTTTACTTTACCTCTTTCTTGCTTCTTATTTTAGATAGATGTATGCTTCTACAGAATTTTTTTTTATCCAAATCCTGGCAGTAAGATTCCTACAGGATATTTTTGTGGACAAAATAAATATCCTGAGCTATAAACAATTTTTAAAAAAACGCGTTTACAAAAAAAGTCTTCAGGATAAAAAAAATGATTGTGACTATTCAAGACTATTTTTAAAATTATTGAAGAAATTTTGATTTTAGTCTCAATGTTCTGTCTTTAAAATTCTTCGAACTAAACAAATTAAAAACTAAAACATCAACATGAGAAATCCTCTAGAAGTTTTCTTAAACTGAAATTACTGAATTTGGGTGATTGTGTTACTTGTATTCGCACAAAGTTCCAGTACTGGCTATCATAAAGTGAAAATTATTTTCCCCCATTCTAGTTTCGGGGATAGCCCCTTTAAAATGTTTGATGAGAACCGAAGAATGTGGTTGCCATTTATATGGTACATAATACACCTTATTCGTGTTATTGGACAGTGACAGTAAATTAAATTTATAAAATTCAGCAACCTATTTTATGAAACATAAAAGTAGTGAAATAGCTTAGGCACAGTCGGAACAAAAATAAGTAAAAAATATAGCTATATAAATGAGAAATAGAATTAATTACTTGACTCTGGCTATGATAATGTGCATTTCTACAAGATTTTTCCCTATTAAGATTTATTAGTTTGAAAAATTGGCGATAAAATCTGTCAGCGATATAAGCCTTATTTCTGAGATTGTTACCGAAAACTGGAAACAAATGGATACCCTGGGCCATAAACCACTTAACCTAAGGTAACAATAGGGTAATATTCTACAGTAAAGAAGAGGATAACTTCATTATAGAGAGGAGTTGATGTTCACAAACTAGAAACCCAGCTCGCTTATATGTGCAATATATTGTTTGTTGTGATTTGTCCCACGGCGTGTTCAATAATTCTAAACCCCTTTCGTGGCCGCATAGTCTAAGGTGCTACTCTCGCAGTAAACTATACTGCCGAAGAAGGGAAGTTTGAGGTTCAAATCTCGGTTGGGTGTACGGAGGTTAGTTTAAAAAAAAATTGTTTTCCACTCTTCCTCCACGAAAATGCGAGTACATTTTCTATAAATATAATCTTCCTAATACCTAAAATCATTAGCGTAGTTAGTAAATAAGAGTACAACCCGAATGGGTATTAAGACGTGGTGCTTAAAAAATGCTAGGTTTCCGGTGAAGAGGAAATAATGTAGATTTAGTCAGAGGAGAAGTGTTTTGAAAGCCCTAAAATCACAAAACTTTGAAAAATGTTTCCATAAAAAATGAACATTTCATTTTAACTAACTTTTTTAAGCAGTACGTCTTACTACCCATAATGGTAATACGCTTACATACTAATTACACAAATGGTTTAGGGATAAGGGAGGTTATATTTATAGGAATTGTACCCATATTTGCATGAGGAAGAGGGGAAAATAATTTGTAATAACCACCCTCAGCTTAGGCAGCCGATATTCCAGCACCAATCTCCCCGTCATCAGCAGTCTAGTCTATATAAGAGTAGCGCCTTATACCACGCGGCCACCGAAGCAGGTCATTAACTGTCATTAACTTATTCTCATTCGGTTATTTCTTGAATGACTAATTATCTATGCTCAAACATATGTTAAAGGCAAATATAGCAGAGCACGACTGTTTTCTAGGATTAAGTTAAAATAAGTCCGATACACATATTAACTTTTCAAATAAGCAAGGAGGGAGTAAAGGGTAGGAGAGAGGGAGAGATTATGATTACAAATTATAAATATTTCTTATTTTGATACTTATCTAATAATTTAATACCGTGAATTTATATGAGAGAATTTTTTCAGAAAGCATACGCTTGTACAGTTAATTGTTCCCACAAGTTAAGCCTGGGAGTTCGGGTTTGATTCCCGTGTCCAGGTGTAATTTTAAAAATATATGAATAGAAAGATATATATTTCTTATTTAAAAAAAATGCAGTTTACGATTGATATTAATTCTAATGGTGGCACACCTTTTAAGAGAGTTTGAAAACCATTTAATTTTCAAAGTCATATTGACCCTCCTGGAGATTGAGCAAGGGTGTATTATAAAAGAGGCTGGATCTACTTTCACGCAAGGCCGTAGCCACCAATAATTTTTTTTGGGGGGGGGGAGGGATTGGTAGGCACATCCCCCAATTTCTGAAGGCTGGACAAAATTCTAAATATTAAATATCCCTATGAGCTATTTAAATGTGTTTCTTTTAAGGTAGCATAATCCCTAACTGCTGGAGGCTAGGACAAATTCTAAATACCAGACACCTCTAGAAGCTTTCGAAGTGTCTTTTATGTAAAATAACACCATAAAATTTATAAATATTAAACACCTCTAGAAGCTTTCTGAAGTGCTTTTTTTTATTGCAGCACAGTTCCTAATTTGTACTTGTACCTTAATTGTTATATTATTTGAACTATAAAAAGCCATATATATTTTGTTCATAAAATTTAGGGAAGGGAGGGTTGAAACCCAACATCACCCCCCCCGGACTATGGCCTTGCTTTCACGTATTCGTACGTCAGCTCACTAACATATGACCTAAAGCTGACACTTTTTTATGGCTATTAACAATACCTTTATAATAATACTAGTACTGTAGTTAAATGTTATCAATTTTGTCCTTAAAGAATAGATTGGTTTTCTAAAAGAGCCTTCCTATGGAAATTGGACTTTTAGACTACCTGCATCCTGGAGAGGTAGAACTAAACATATCAAGACACATACGGGGTATGTAAATAAGTAAACCAAAGCTGTAAGCTTTCTCGTGGATGAAGAGTCGGGAAGGTTTTCTAAGAATCACGTGACTGGCGCAGTGGGCGATAAAAAGACAAGGAAAAAATTCAAATAAAGAGAAAGCAAAAAAAAAAAAAAACATAGGCAAACATGTATGGAAGGGAAAAATATGACGCAGCAAATAGCACCTGACCTCCTTTTCATGGTTCCAAGGCGCTGCACATAAATCTCTATTAACCTGCCAAGGGCCACATCTTGTAACATTCATCTTCACTTCTCACTCCTCTACTACCCCCCTCCCCCTCTCTCTTTTCTCTATCGAATCTCAGAGTCGCGTGTTTGATTCGTGATGAGTTACTGAGCCCTACCTCTCTGAACTGAGGTCTGTATGCCATCTCGTAGTTGGAGTCTAAGGAAAGTCTTTTACTTTCTGACCTTGGGCTGAGTGTTCTTTCCAATCCACATCTTATCGTAAAGACTGTCCGCATGGTTACACTAATAGTGTAGATATTTAAGTAGGTAAATTTTATAATAAAAGAGAAATGTACTCGAATTTGCGTGGAATAAAGTGGTGAAAAATTCAGGAAATATAACCTCAATACACCTGGCTGGGATTCAAGCTCCATTCCCTCAACATTAACAAATTAGACAAAGCGAGAATGATGCCTTTATCCATGTGTCCAATGATATGGATTTTAGTTTGTTCATGGAAGTTAAGTAAGTGGTGGTTGAAGTATAGATTGATTTTCTTACGAACATCAGTCTGAAAGGCCTCTTTTCCTTACATTACATTCTTAAGAAAATCGGGCTATAATTTCTCCTACATAGTTTGATCCAAGAGGTATATACTAATAAGAGGCTGACTTCAGACTTAAGGGAAGCCAGTTCAATCTGAACCTGGGGCTAGAATGATCATTTTGGTTTAGTATTGTGCCTGAGTGTTTCACTCATTCGAATATAATATCGTCAACATTTTATTGTAACATCTAGTATCATGTGTCTTACTACCTGTTTGGGCTAATTGAAACTTATAATAAATAATTTACAGATGCAGGAGTAGTAGTAGTAGTAGTAGTAGTAGTAGTAGTAGTAGTAGTAAAATGTTAAAGAAAAAGTCTGGACACTCTTAGGGAAAATACCTTACCCTACCATCGCTGTAATAGATACAGCCCCTCTGGTAGAAAAAACCCGGTTATTAAAGTTATTGAAGTTTGGAATTGCTGTTTAGTTTTCCTAAACAAAATTTTAATTATATTTTACTACCAGTGTTTGTAGAGTGCGTGAAGTGTGGGCGTGGCTTTAAGAAGTCATCGTGCGCAAACATGTTCAATTAACAAGGTAAGGTAGCAAGGAGTGAATTGTCTGACCCGGGCAGACCAGGTTATATTCCTGACCGGATGGATTGTGTATGACGTGATGAGCCCAGGATCTATTCCTGACCGGTTGGATTGTGTCCGACATAGTAATTCCAGGTTATATTTCTCACCAGGTGGATTGTGTCTGACTTAGTCAGCCCAGGAGGTTCTATTCCTGACCGGGTGGATTGTGTCTGACTTAGTCAGCCCAGATTATATATCTTACCAGGTGGATTGTGTATGACGTGATGAGCCCAGGATCTATTCCTGACCGGTTGGACTGTGTCTGACTTAGTCAGCCCAGTAGGCTCTATTCCTGACCAGGTGGATTGCGTCTGACGTGGGCAGCCCAGGTTCTATTCCTTTCTATTCCTTCAGCACCCATTCATTAATGAGTCTGTCCATAAGAGTTTTTCCAGATACATGTATTACCTATCATATTCCAAACACATTCACCTTGCTCTTGTGTTTCTACTGACTAACCCACGCTTCACAAACATGAAACAATGTTGGTGTCGACACACTTTTATATACTGCCACCTTCACCTCTTGCGATAACACTTCATTCTTTGCAATAGTCCATGTACATCCAACTATTATCCGAGACACATTCATCCAGCTATCAATTTCACCATATACCTTTAAAATTTTACGAAAAAATCCGCTAAAATACATCATAATCATTTACATGTTCTATCAGTTTTCAGTTTATATTAAACTAACAGTTAAATTTCTTCTCGGTCCTTATCAAAAAATTATCACCTTAGTTTTGTAGACATTTATACTAAGATCTAGTCTTCGTGTTACCCCATTTAAACGATTTAATGCATTCTGCAAGTCCCTTTCATTCTCAGCCATTAATACGGCATTATCTGCATATAACAGGACTCTCACACTTTCAGTGCATCTACACCCACCACATCCTCACATCCTTCATACACTGATCTATGAATACATTAAACAACCATGGTGACATAACACAACTTTGTCTAACATCCTGTTTAGTGTCAAACCATTTGCTTAAAGCCCCATCCACCCTAATACACGCTTTCTGCTGTCATACATTTCTAGATAACTTGTTATAATGCAAATATCTTATCCATACAACCTCTACATAGCATGAAACCATTATTCACATACAAAACCTTGTCCGCAGTTTTTTAACGCGCCCTTTCAATTAAAATGCCCCCAAAAACTTTTCCTGGAATACTCAACATACTAATCGCCCTATAATTCTTACATTCCCTCTTGCTACATTTGCCTTTGTTTAGAGGAACAATGATAGCATTCTTCCAGTCATTAGTAACATTCAAAATTCCAGCGCACATATTGAACCACCCACAAAATCTGGCTAGTAGTACCATTCCGACACAATTAAGCATTTCACTTGTGATCCCATCTAAACCCGCAGCTTTGTTATTCTTTCACACTTTCATAGACTTTAACACCTATCCCTCGTTAATTATTTCACTTATCATAGCATTTTACATATTTTCTGATACTCTCTCTAGGTTTTTGCCACAAAACTGTTCAAAATACTTCCTCCATTTCTCTATTATACTGTTTTCATCGAAGATAATCTCACCAAATTTATTCTGAATGCCATAGATACTTTCTTGCCCAGAACAACTTCTTATTTCTTCCAAAATATGACTGCATTCCTTCTCCTTCTTTTATTCTTATTCGCGCTTTACTTTGTTTTACTTCTTTCTTCGCAGTAATATTTTTATTTTTGTATAGGACCTATGTCCCCCACACTCTTACGTTCTGTTTCACTCTTCAGAGCAATCATTCATTTGTACGAGTATGCTTCCTTATTTTTTCTTACAGCTTATTTAAAGTGTTCATTCCACCATGCATGTGTTTTTAATTTTCCACCATCGCAGATCCAAAAATATCTTTCGTGTAATCAACTACAGCCTCTTTTATTTGTTCAAAGCAGTTTCTATATCATTAGCATTTATTTTGACATTCCAATCATGATCTTGTAAAGTTAATTTTTCACCCTGCAGTCTTTCATATTGGGGTCTTACATTTTTATCTTAAATCTTTTTCACGTTCACTCTTATTTGCTTAATACTCTTGCGCTGCTTCCTCACAAAATTCCTACCTAATCCAACTATTGAGATCACTAGGAAGGATCAATTCCACACTCAGCTCCACGCACAGCCCTGGTATTTTTTACAAACCCTCTAAGTCTCTCTTCAGAATAATTCATCGTTCTCAAATGTCGCTTTACCATGCATACAAATGGATATAATTGTGCTTAAATAATGTCTTCGTCTCAAATAACCCTTTTTTCTAAAGACAGACTCACTAATTCTTTACCGGTCTTGTTTACCCTGCTATTATCAGACCTCCAAAGCTCCCTATCTGAATTTTCTCTTTGGGTACTTACCCATCTATTCATATCTACAAACAAGTTAATTCTTAAACCCGGTTCAAATGCATTCAAGACTTCCTTGAGCTCATTTCAAAACTCTGCCCTCACATTCTCGTCTTCACCCTCAACCGTAGCATAACCAGCAACCAACATAAAGTCTCGAATGCCTATCTATATTCGTACCCATAGATGACATCAACTCACATCTTCTCACAAACCTCTTAAATATTGGGCTTAGAAATAAGCCTACGCCCTGAGTCCCCTTACCCACTCATATATAGCTGACCACAGTTCCAGGCTACCATAAATCGTCATAAAAACATCATTTCCTTTCGCTAGGTTTCATATACACATAGACTATCAATTATTCTCTTACAATCATTTCCTGTAACACTCTCCTCTCACATTCCACGTTCCAATAGTCCATGTTCTCGCAAGCTTGCCAACTTGATTTATTACATTTTAAGTTTATTAACATTCACAAGTTTTTCCGCTACACAAACTTTGAACTCCTAATTAAATCGGCTACATTTTTATTTTATGACTTTATCACATCACAAGAATATTGTGAACCAATTTCTTAATTTAAAAACATTTTAAATGTGATATTCTAAAAAATTGGAAACTTGAACTGTGATATGGGTCTAGCTAAGTAAATATTATTAGCATATTTAAAAAACGGTAGGTTTATCAAGATGTAAATGGTATTTTCTTAAAGAAACAAGGATTTGAGTTTTGATTCAAGATTTCAAGGAAAGTACAAGATTCAAATTTGAAATTTGAATTCGAGAAATAAAGGATTCAACCCATTCTCTAAATTAAACATTCTAGCAACTCAATTGCTTAAATCATTTTTATTCGATAATAAATAGTATTTTATTTAACGATCCGAGAATAAAATGAGGGACCAAATTAGTCATGAACATACGTTTTATTGCGCATAATTTCACAGAAAAATAAGGAGGAATGGTCATCTTTTGCTAGCACCCCACGAACACCACCGAGTCCCTGACCGGGATACCAACAGGTGACCATCAAAACTTGTGGCACGACGAGAGATGCATCTAACTGCTAATCAATAAATAACTATGTTGTGTGGAAAAATAAATGGAAACAGGATGAATCCAAGTAAACCGAAACGTAAGGAAAGTCGAGGTATTTCACGCATGACTGAGTCCATCTGTGATAACTGGAGAGCCCAAGAGTTACCAGCGCAGGGGCGTAACTTAAACACGAGAGGGGCTTACAGACCTTTCTGTTTTTATTGCACAAAAGAAGAGTTTCGACAATGTTTGTTGTTGATGTTGTTTCTGTAATATACAGGATGTCTCAGAAGGTTTCTGTCAAACAGCTAGGAAATGTACCTTGGACTAGTTAGGGGCAATATAAATTGAGATAACGACTATTAGTTATAAAATAACTTGTCACCATCTTTACTATTTGATTAGAATTATTTTAATATTTTTAATTCAGAAAAAAAACACCCGTACAGGGATTTAAACCCCAGGCTTCTAAATATGTTTCTTATCTTATTTTATTAAATATTATCTATTTAAATATGCTCTTCAATGTTGAATTTATTTTGGGATCACGTCTTTATAGTCGACCGTGAAATTTGAATTTAATTACACTAATAAAGGAATGATGACCAACCAACTTATCTTTTATAACTGCAAAATAACACTGAAATAATATTAAGATGTCATCAATGTTGGCCACAAAAAAAAAAAAGGCTTGAGTTGAATAAAAGGTTCTTCTTGTGAAAAAGGGACTGAGGGTCTTTGTTATTTATAACCTCCACCTGTTTGTGCGCATTTCTCAACTCGTATCATCAGTGACAGTGTAGCTATAGAAATTATGTCATGCTAATTGTTTATGTGCGTTCTGACTCAAAAATCATCTAAGCAGTGTAGGTTTCAGAAACATCTCAATGTTAGCACCTCCTGCTTTTAATTGGGCACCACAGTTTATAGTAAAAAGGCTTTAAGGTGGGGTTGAAGGGAGCGTGAGATAATGTCAGTAATTTTAAATTATAACACGTTTTTAATTAAAATATGTAAAAGTATTTCTTAAGTATAAATATTTAGTTTAGTTTTGTACGCGTAGTGATCTCAACAGTAATTAAGTTTTCGTCTTGGGCACCGCAGCATTTGAACAAACTAAGAGTTACGTATGACTGATATTCTTGATAACTTTTGAAATTGCCATATGTAGAAAAATTAAGCTAAGAGTATTTAGTGAAGCAACATTTTATTTATTTTAAACAGAAATGTTTTGCATTCCACTCCTAGTAAAAATGAGTATTTTAACTGGCGTTCCCGACCCCCCACACTTTCAGTATGGCATTTAGGGTGGGTTTTGGGTAGATTTTTACATGCGTGGACCTAGAGGAGTGACTAAATACTTGTTAGGTACTTATCTCCATTGTTGTTAATATATCGGATAAGGACATGTTTGCCCATTTTGACATTAACAGTCCTAAGGAACCTTTCCTAGTTTTGTTTGGCGGAAACCTTCTGGTACACCCTGTATATGTATACACGTTGGAAGGGATGTGAGGAGAATGCGGATTCGTATCAACGAGCAGAACGTGCTCGTAATTTAGCTCAATGATTCGTTACGGTGTTTTTCATATGGATAATGCTTCTCTAAGACGAATAGGAGGAGAGTATTTAAAAATATATTTATATAATGGTATAAATACAATGTTATTAAAACAAACAAAAAATAGTATGGCATCGTGTAACCATGAGAGTATTTTTAAGTAAATATATTGAGGGTGTTTGGGGCTTTTATTTGTGAGGTTAAGTGTCAAGGAATCAGACGTGGGTGTGCTCACTGCAATACCCAGGGAGAGGAAGAAGAGAGGGCAAACAAAATTCAACGGGCCAAATGCGGCCCGCGGGACAGTTAGTTGTGGGGGGGCCCTGAACCGTACAATTTAACATTAGTTACTAACAATGGACAATGAAAGGATTAAATCACAAAACTAAAGGATATACAATATATAGGATATAGCCCTATATAGGCCTATTTACCGAGTGTTTCAAGCTATACTAGATGTAAGGTGGATCTCTTTATTTAGCACCGCGTCTTACTACCCGATCGTATTATACGCTTAAGTACTAATCACGCTAATGGATTAGGAATTTGGAAGGTTGAATTTAGAGGAAGTGAAACAGAATTTGCGTGGAGGGAGAGTGGAAAACCATTTAGGAAAAACCACCCCCAGTTCACCCGACGAGATTCGAACCTTGATCTCCCCGTCCTCGGCAGTCGAGCTCAACACGACTAGAGCGATAGCTAACTACGTCACCGAGGCGGTAAGATGGATCTAGCAATTACAAGAGCATATAAATCTAATTATTTTAGGGGGACGTTAAACTTATATGTTAGTTTTATTTTTATTTAACCATATTATATAATATATATATATATATAATAATACATACACACATATGTATATCGGTTATATGTGTAGTGTTAATGTATATAGCCTATATGTGTAGGGATAATATGTATATGTGTGTATGTGTGTGTTTGTGAAAGGGTGAGTGTGTTGGTGCATTGCATAGTAATATTTTTAATGTATCATCAAATTAAATATTACCATTGACTACTAAAAATTATTAAGTTTTACAGAGTTTAAAAATTACCTATGTAACATCATATCATTTTCAATCAATGTTTTTTTTAATATCTGAATTCTGAATAATTTTTTAAAATCCATTTCCTAAGAAAGCATATTGAATCCCACATTTTAGGAATACATATATTCTAAGGAGGAGAGCTACAACAATCTCCAGGGAGTTAAGACACCTTCGACCATTCTAAACCCATGAGAAATAGATACAATTTTAATAAAGATATGTCAGGAATTATGATTATAGTTTGCAGTAGTTCACATCACAAGCAAACAGGGGAACATTATTCTCAATAGCAGGTTCATTTGTGTCAATAATAGAGCTATTCTTATAAAAATAGGTTTTCTCACCCCTGCTGCAGAGTTTGCTAACACGACGAATAACACGAGTTGATAGATACAAGGAACATTTTGTTTGTGTGGGACAGCACGACTATTATTTCAACAATTTGTTTCACCCCAGTGTTTTTTTTTTATGTTTCCGTGAAATGTGAATTTATATTTGGCGTGAGGGAGGATTTACCACACTTGAGTTACACGACCTTTATTAAATTCACCTGCCTAGTTCCACGGCTAGTACCCTAATGACGCACTAAACATACTAAACGACACATCACGTATTTACAAGTAAAGAGAAAGAACAGTTGTTATTTCTTAGACCCAAAGTGTTCAGACACAAGTCTGGTATACTTGTTAATAACTCTGTTTAAAATATCATAATTAAAACTTGTCTGGTAAAAAAAAAAGTTTATTTCTAGCGATTTTGATATGAAACTATTGAAGAAATAACTAACATAGGTGTGAATGTAGACAAAGGCGTTAGTCTCATCTAATATGGCTATACCATGAAAGAGGGGTCGGAGTTTAAAGCCCAGCTGAGCATTTTGAGGCGCTTTTTTCCTAAATTGTTTGTCTCTCCCCCTACATCTTAAACGAAGGTATATTTTCTATATATTTTCAATTTATTGTAATTATCTAATAAGTGTAAATAACCGGCCCCATGGTATCGTGTTCAGTGCACTGGGCTACGAATCTAAGGGTCGTGGGTTCTATTCCCGGCTGGAATATGTGTAATTTTCTCGAAAAGGGAACTATCCCAAAGGTCCCGAGTGATTGGTTAGCTAGGCTTAAGTTAGGTTTAAAGGCCGTATGCAAGAACTTGACTAAGTATCTGTTAAGTGGACAATAGCGTGGGTTTGCTTGCGTCATAATAGGTTAAAAGGTGGACCGATAGTGTGCTCTGGACCACACTATCTGTCCCCTAAGCATCCACTAATGTTCTTGCATACCACCCTAAGTGTTTCTACTGGTTCCACACCCTCATAATCATTAGCCCCATCCATCTCATCTCATCGGGACATAGAAAGATCCTCCACACAACAAATGTACGATTAGTACATTCGGGTGTCCTCTGGGCAATGGTACATTAGTATTGACTAATCGTTCCACTAACTGGCCAGTCACTTTTGACTTTCACTTTGGATTCGTCTACAAGATTCTGATGTCAGACGCGTCTGCTGTTCCTGGAAAAGACTGCAACGACGCTGTTGAGTTTTAGAGTTGTCTCTTTATTTAAGAAAAACTAATTAAAGAGTCTGAGACGGTCTGCGTGGGGTCATAACTGTGCCAACCAGTAATGAAAGACATAAAACGTGGCCGGTTGCAAAGCAATACCTTGCAGTCGGTGACCGTCTTGGAGACACACACAAAACACACCACAGGGGGGAAGAGCCCCCACTCTCCCTCACATCCGTGCGCCACTGGCCTGCCTTTGACAGGGCTGCGTGAAATGGCCGCGGCAACACTTGAAATAAACGACACCACACTGATCTTCACAAAAACACGAACACACAAAAATGCTAACTTTTTAACTCGGAGGCTAGCCCGGAGACAACCGACATGGAAACTGATCACGACGGTAACGATTCATTCACCCTAGTCAACAAACTCAGACGTAAGAGGAAATGTAGGAACACAGACAGGACAAAATCAAAGAAAACTATCACCACGATCGACAACAAATACCAACCACTGGATACTGAGACACAAATAAACAACCACACACCCTCAACACAGACAGACACCAACAAGAAAGAGAGACTGCCACCAATAGTGACTGTAGGGATCCACAATTAAAAAAAGATCACTGAAATAGCGAAAGACCACAATACCACAACAGGAGTTATTTGAATCAAGGATGGACTGAAGATTAAAACCACCTTGACCCACGACTTCAAACTTGTAAAACCCTCCTCAAAGAAATGAACCAAGAGGTTTACACCTACTCAATGCCGCGAGACAAGCCGGTGAAGGTAGTAATAAAGGGACTGCCACCAAACATGAACCCTGAGGACATCAAATCAGAGCTAATAGACCTAGGATACACATGACTGACGTGCGCCAGTTTAGCCGAAAGGCAGAAGCGACTAACACCACTCAGACTGTGACTTTATTCCCGATATTTTTTGGTCTCGCTTGCTAAGACTGAAACTCACACCACTATCTTTGAAGTTAGGTATCTTAATAAGACTAGAGTTAGGGTAGAACATTACATACCTCCCCGAAACATGAATGTGCAATGTCACAAGTGTCAACGTCATGGGCATACGAAGAAGAACAACTGTTCGGACATGCCCAGATGCTGAAGTGTCTTGGATCACACCTCACCCCCAACTGCCCCAAAAAGGACAACACGACACCAGCAAGATGCATCAATTACAATGGCCCATAGACGGCCAATTACAGCAAGTGCCCGGTATACGTGCAAATGTTGGAGGCCAAGAACAATAAACTCAACACACGACAGACAGGACCCCATGTACAGCGGTCCCATCCACCACCGGTATTAACTATCCTCCTATCCCACGCACCCGTCAAACTACCCTCCGACGAACCAACCACCCCACGGCACATCAACTAAACAAACCGTAGAGGCACCTACATCTACCGCTCCTCTACCGATTATACGGTGGGGCGCAAAAGACATCACAACAAAGAAAACACCAGTTCCCCACTCTCAGACTCAAAATAACTCATCAACCTGCCCAAGGACCTGTACATTGCCAGAATAATAACACACTCCAGCCCATACCTCACTAGATTTAGAGAGGCGACCAACAAAACTGAAAACTTACTTACTGCTAGAGGGTGCAACTGAATACTTCTGGACCGACTATGACTAACACAAACGTGATGGTGATTTAAAGACATACTTCGGGCTATTATATGGAACGCGAACGGGATAATCATGCAAGCCAAGGAGCTAGAAGATCTTTTTAAATCCCACTCAATAGATATTGCCCTAATAAACGAGACCCATTTAATCCAGGAAAAAATATCTACGGCTTCACTATGTATAGAAATTATAGGCCCCAAGGCAGGGTAGGGGGCACGGCTATCTTGATCAAGACCCATCTATCTCACTACCCACATCACTTTCAAAATCCCAAAATATAGAAGCTACCGGAATAATGTAAATACTAGTGGCGGGAGTGTCCGGTTCGCGGCCATATAAAAGCCCCCGACTAAGACATTACTACCGCAAGACTTAGACGAGATCACAGACGCAAACAAACTGTTTTGGTGGGCGATATTAACTCAAAAACCCCATTTGGAACAGACGAGTAACCACCGGGAACGGACGAATATTAGCAGACCACACAGACACTCACGACTACGTAATTGTTGCCACAAACGAATCTAAATTTTATCCCTCAAATTATCTACACAGGCCCGATATCATAGCCGTGCATTGACTAACATTGGTGTAACCACTGAGGATATGGTGGTATTAAAGGAACTTGATTCTGACCACAATCCTATATTGTGTGAAGTTAAAACTGACACTAACTTAGAGATAAGGGGACTCAAACAAACAACAGTAACTTGTGATTGGGACGAGTTTAGGCGGACATTAGAGGATACTCTACTAGAAATACGAGATGTAGATTCAATAGAACATGCTGACGCTACCTTACAACTCTTCACGACCACAGTGCGGGAAGATTACAGGTAAACACCACTAAGACACCCATACAACATGACCTCCGACAATAATATCCGGATTTGGACTTTCTTATAGCCCAGAAATAGGAAGCGAGAATGGACTGGCAGACTTACAGAACCCCACACCACAGGATGACCTACAACCGACTCAGAGCCAAAGTGAAAAGAAGAGTCAAGGACTTCAGACGACATAGATGGGACTCATACGTCACCGAGGCCACACTTGACAGAGACTAGTTGTGGAAAGTAACACGACAACTCAGGGGGACTACCAGCAAAAAGACTGTACCATCTATCCATGGGGAACATGGTATGGTCTACGAAAGCACAGAGATGGCTGAAGACATAGCCGTGGTTTTAGAGAAACAGCTCAAACCAAAAGATGAACCACAAGATTACGACTTTACCAGAGACGCGACTAGAACACCAGGGACTATTTGAAGGACCATACGACACCAGGGCAGAGGTAATCACTCTGGACAAGCTCACCACCACTATAGGACCTACCTAGGAAAAAATTGCCAGGACATGACTACCTGACTAACGAGAATTTAAAACAAATGCCATGGAGAGAGTTACTAGCGCTATTGGCTCTACTAAACTCACTACTGACACTTTGCTATTTCCCGTATGACTGTAAGCTGGCTAGTGTAATAACAATCCCCAAACCTGGTTAGGGCCCGATGTTACCTCAGAGCAGAAGGCACGATAAGTTTACTAACGACCTTGAGTAAAGTATATGAGAGACTAATTCTCAAAAGACTGAAAATAATAAACGTTAGGCTATGTGTTATTTCAAACCTTCAGTTTGGATTTAGAAACCACTATTCCATCACCCATACCCACAATTAACATAATAAAAGACGTAACTGACGCATTTAAAGAAAATAAATACGTTTTAGATATTTTCCTAGACGTCGAGAAAGCTTTCGACAAAGTTTGGCACCTTGGACTTATTCATAAATTAATAAAATTGAATACCCAAAATGGTCAATTTTCTTGATAGCCAGCTTCCTCAGACGGCGTACGTTCCAGGTGGCTATGAGCGGCAATAGATCGCAGACACATACTATTAAAGTAGGGGTACCACAGGGTTTAACACTAGCACCGCACTTATATAACATTTATGTAGCAGACATTCCCACTCACGATCATGTTCAGGTTAGACTTTTTGCCGATGATACCATGCTCTATGAAACCAAAAAAATATAAGCTTGCATCACTTGCTATGCAACGATACCTCCTCCTCTTCCAAAACTGGCTCTTCAATTGGAGAATGAAAGTAAATACCACTAAATCAGCAGCTCTAATCTTAGCTAAAGGTAGGAAACCACTCCCTGCCCCACTTACCTTATTTGACATGGAGATCCCACTTCAAGACTAAGTCAAGTACCTTGGGATCACAATAGATAGGAAACTCACCTGGAGGAATCATATAGATAAGACTAATAGTAAAGTAATGACTAGATACATCCAATTGTTCTCACTGTTCAAAGGAGGGTAGCTCTCAATTCCCACTAAAATACTACTATACAAGAAATAATTCACCCATCATCCTTTATAATTGTGTAGTATGAAGCTATGCCTCCAAAACTAACACTCGCAAACTTCAGGTAACACAAAACCAAAAATTAAGTACACTCACTGGGATAGACAGACGCACTAGAATAGCCTACCTACACACGATGACAAACTGCCGCCAACTACAGGAATTCTACCAGGACAGAAACAAGAAGTTCTACAACTAGACTGAAACGCCAGAGAACGAACTTGTTATAGGACTCAGACAGTATGACCCGACTGAACCACGACACCATAAACGACCCAGGCTGGCGTAGTTGAGTACCTATTTATTCTATATAAATGTATAATATAAACTAAAACATAAAATCCCTAGTTGATAACCCTAGAAGAACAAAAATGTGTATAAAAAAACAACAACTAGATGTAGCATTCCTAGTGGAATAAAAATTTACTGACACTTGACAATCAACTACGCCAGACAACCAGCAGAATCGCCGACAACCTCACCACCCCACCTATCCTATCCTCGATCCAAACCTAAACCTGACCTTCACACACAAATCGTTCATTTCATGCCATTACTACCTTTGTATTGGCCGGACGCCACTGGGATAACCGACTAGGTTTTTTACGAGTCAGAGGATAATACTGGTGCCGTTGTCAGGCCAGATGGGGAATGGAAATGTATCTTTCACCACTAGACCAAATCCCAAGAAGTAAATCCTTCCAATTCCATTCCCGGACTCACGTTACGCTATCACCCACAAGCGATCATTCCTGCTATACCAACCTACCTACCTACCTTATCCCAACAAAAGAAAATCCTCCCTATACTCGAGACCCAGCGCAATCACTCACAATCACCATTTATCATCTCATAGTGTAATATGTATTAATACATCTGTAATTTTGTTTACAGATTCATCTCTTTGGTTTAACTCATCAGGTAATTAATTAATTAATCAATCATTCACAAGGTTAAGAATCACGATAGTGACTCGGTACTCAAACAATAATTCAGCCCTTTCTATGATGAACTAGATTGGAGATTCATAGTCGGGCAACAGCTGAATGGCTAACTGGCCAGTGATGTGGTCTAAACACGCATATAATAAATAATATATTAGTGCATATATGCGAACACCTCGGCTAAATAGTAAAATGTGATTCTAAAAATATTTACGAAATTATAATTGAAGTTCTTGGAAGAAAACCTAGCTTTGATCGATTCAAGAATAATCTTCGAAACATTATTATAGATTAAAATGGTTTATTTTTGATTAGTTTTTCTTAAATAAAGAGACAACACCTAAAACTCAACATTCTATCAACTCTTTAGACCTAAATATTTTTTTATAAAAAGGTGAATATGATTAGAATGAGATATCTAAGAATTTTATGTGGAAAAACTCGTGTGGACAGAGTCAGTAATGAATAGGTGCTGAAGGAGTGCAGTTTGAAAGGGAATCTAATGGATCAATGTGAAAGAGGGTCTTACGGTGGTTTGGGCATGTTGAGAGGATAAGTATGGATTGAGTGACGAAACAAATTTATGAAGGTAGAGTGTATGGATCAAAAGGAAGGGTTAGGCAATGTAAGACGAGGAGAAATGTTGTAGCTAATATGTATGTATGTATGTATGTATGTATGATGTATGTATGTTGTAGTTGTATTATGTATGTATGTATGTATGTATGATGCATGTATGTATGTATGTATGTATGTATGTATGTATGTATGTATGTATGTATGTATGTATGTATGTATGTATGTATGTATGTATGTATGTATGTATGTATGTATGTATGTATGTATGTATGTATGTATGTATGTATGTATGTAGTATGTATGTATGTATGTATGTATGTATGTATGTATGTATGTATGTATGTATGTATGTATGTATGTATGTATGTATGTATGTATGTATGTATGTATGTTGTATGTATGTATGCTTAAAAGGGTAATGATACCCACGAATAGAAAATGACTCTAAGCAACATAAATAGCTTAACTAAGGTTCTTAAAGATGTATTAGAAGAGAACATGAATTAAGGACAGTATTTTTTATTTTTTAAGGAAAAAAAAATGTTTGCCAAATTATATAAAATGTTGTTTCGGTAGATATATTTAGTTTATTTTTCTACACATGGTTATATCAACAGTTCTAGAATATTTGTCCAAGGAATCGCATATTTTGATCAAGACTGCTTATCTTAGTTTAACAATTTTAAGTTCAAATACTAAGAATCTCATGACAAATATTCAAGAACTGTTGAGATTAGCTTATGTATAAAATTAAACTAGAGTGGGTATCTACTAAATCAACATTTTATCACCCACCTCAATGGCCACGTGATCTAGCGTACAAACCTCTTGTTGGACTAGACTAGACTGCCGAAGACAGGGAGGTAAGGGTTCGATCCCAGTTGCGTGCACTAAGGGTGGGTTTTAACTCTCCCTACCAGGAAATGTGGGTGCACTTCCTCTAAATTAAGCCTTTTTTAACTCATTAGGGTAATTAGTACATAGGTGTATAACCTGAACAAAAAAATATTTGGCCATAAAATGTTTTTGCAATAAACAATTAAAAAATATTGACCTTTTATCCACCTTTTCTACTCCCAGATCCGACGTAACAAAAGAGGACCTAACAATCGTTTCAAGGGAATAGACACAGGTTTGAAACCAAACGTGAATCGCAAACCACAATTTCAAACCTGCTTGTCGTGCACGTCTAATTCTCACCCTCTCGGTTGCTTAAAAGAGCCCGGACGAGTCAGCACCGTTGTCTAGAATGTCTAGTAAACTCTAGATGTTCCAAACGGGCGGATGGATCGAGAAGGGAACTTGAGAAAACCACCGAGTTTGAAGTAAACCACAAGGGAGCCTCTCTCTCCACTCAAGATAATACAGTACAGTCCTCGTCAAAGCTGACTCACTACAGTCCCCTTAACCATTCAGAAGAGGTACATCAACACTTGAGTAGTTGTGTCACCTCTTCAAAGGAGTTGGTGCACACTTCAAAAGCTGCTCTCGATGGGACAGACAGACAGACAGACAGACAGACACTGACAGGGTGGAACTGAGAGAGACAAACAAAGGAATCTCCCAAGTACAGGTTAAACAAATCTCTTGGAATTAATATCCACTGGATTTGATCACATTATTTAAAACCCAAACTAACGGGCATATGGTGTCAACCTATTCTGGTTTAATTTACTGTGAATCGGGGAAGTTAGAGTTCATATCTTAGTGTAAGGTTGAGGGATGGTTTTTTTTTAAATGTTTTCTCACGTTCCCTTCACGCAATTAAGGGTACATTCACACTCAAACTATACCTTCCTCAACCTTAATCAATAGTATATATGTGCGGGTAGTAAATAGGGATGTGAAAAAAAGTATAGATACTTTACTAATATAGATATTTTACTTTCGATACTAGTAATTTTTTTCCAATACTTTTATTGATATTAGTACTCACACTCAGTATCGGATCGATATCAAAGAAACAACTTTTTTGCTAACTTCATTCATTCTGGGATGATTAAATGTTTATTAGCTGGAGTGTGAAAGAAAAACAAATGACACGATTTCTCAATTTCTCAGTTGTCACCCATTTTCTGCATGATAAGCCGGAAACAATAACTTTTTATGTCAATTCTCAAGAGTAAAACATTAATATTCAATTCATGCATAGTCAAAGCATCCTTTGATTTTATCAAGTTAGTTTTAAGTGTAATTATAACTCAAATGTATATTTTAAAATGTACCTAATTTTTAGATGTTTGTTACAATTTCAACATAATTAAAATATATCATAACTTGTAGCTAATATAACAAAATGTTTTACAAATAGCATTTAAATATTGTACGTATATTTTTTATTTAATATTGCATATTTATGTTTCTTTCACGACTTTTAATTCAACTTGTCCAATTTAAATTCACTTAAAATTGAATTTTATTTTTATAAATATTCTTAAACGTTCCTTACTAAGCAATCAAAATGTTTTTCAAAAATTTTAGCTAAGTGTTCTATAAAGTATTATTTGGCACCTTACGTGTCATAAGTAAATAGGGCCCCAAATTTTCAATAGCCCCAAGACCCTCAAGTAACTTAATCTGGCATTAACTACTCCAAAGATCATAAATGTAATAATATATACCATTATTTACTTACTCTATGGCATTAATAACTAGGAACACTGTTACAGAAAAATTGAGAAAAGAGAAACATATTTGTCCACCAAAGAGCATAAGATAAATTTATTTTAAAAGATCTGTATTAAAAAGTAGACCTATATATATTTGATTATAATTCAGAAACTATTGGTTTTATAAAAATATATTTTAAATAAAAAATTGGTATCTTTAATTGTACTACGACTTTACAATGATAAGATATTTCGTTTCTCAGATTGTTGTAGAGAGTTTGTGAAAACTGGAAAATTTTATCTATGTAAAGTACTCTCAAAGTAATTTTCATGAGAAAATGAGAACTGCCATATTGTTTATGAATATAAACAGTGTATGGATTTAAAATTTAATTAAAATCATTTAACTTAATTTTGAAATATCGATTTTTTCTCTCTTTTTGCTCTTCATTAAACTACCCTTAAATTTAAGGTTGGATATCTAATTACACAAATCCCTAGGGAGGACCTTATGAAAACACCACATACCAAATTTTAGTCCAATCGGTAAAATAGTTTGAGCTCTGACCCGAGGTACAGACGGACAGACAGACAGACGGCATTGGCAATATAAATTTTTGGTTTCAGAGTGTCATGAAACATTGACATTTATCAAAATCTCGAGTTAGATTTTCTTGATGATCACAATACTTAATCTCCAAGGTGTCGAGAGAAAGTAAAAAAAAATCTCACCTGAATATATCCAGAGTGGAATATGTTGGAGTCATAGCATTGAGTGTAGTGTAGTCTGTATGTATAATTTAAAAGGCAGCAGGTACAAGTCACAATCTTATAGCAATCATCAAAGTTGTAAGTCTAGTTTCATATTCCACTGCTAGAAAGTTCTAGTACGGCTGTGGTGCTGTCGTGTTGTTAGAACTTGTACTATTTACATGAGCTACTATGCTTCCTTCTTATCCAATTAGAAAAAAGTTTATAAAAATAGACTAAATAGATATCACTTTGAAAATGTCAATACACATTTTATGCGGAAATTAAATATTGTTAAAATAAACTCACATAATTTAAAAGACAAAGTTACTAGATCCCATTTTTTATTTATTAACAAATCCACTCACATGTATACCAATTTAAAACTATTTAAAAATAAATACATGTTTATTAGTGTCAATACTTCTGAGATAAATTATTGAGATTCGGAACACCATTATTATTATTAATACATACTTAAAATATATCTTATATAACTTATAATTACATCTTAAAAGCCACTTGGCTTAGATTTTAATGTATAAAACCTGTTATAATACAAATGAAATAAAACATGCAACTTTACTTTGTATAGGCATTGAACGGCTTTGAGTGGATTGTCTAAGTTATTAAAAATAATAGCTCATTATTGTGTATAATTATCTATATTGTGGCTCAAGGCGAGCCTGTCGGTTTATTAGCAAAGACCTATGTGTCATCTAACTGTCTCTACGTTTTTAGATAGCTGGATAACATATTTTTCACAATCATTACTAAACGCAACCAACCTCCATGCCAATGCCAAATGATTAGATAAATATGTAATAAGATAGAAGCTACGCTCGAAACACGATTAATCCATATCTAGTTTACGAGTCGTATTTTATAGGACGGAAATAATCTTATGGATAAGCATTTGGCTATGTTTCTTATAATAATTGATTATTAGCACCGCGTCTTACTACCCGTTCGGGTTATACGCACTTACGCTAATGTGTAATGGTAGGGTGATTGTGAGATGAAATGAAGGACCTACAGTTTAACGTGGAATCCGAACCACGGCGGAGACCTGGCATTCCCCACATTCACAAGATGTATTGTCAGAGGTGAAGGAAGGGTTTGGTAATCAGATAAATCTGTGCCGGGACCGAGGATTGAACCCCGGCCGCCAGCACAGAAGTCTGACACCTTACTCCTAGACCACCAGGTCACCAACTTCTTATAATAAAGTATAGTGACAGTAATGGGAAGGCCCAGTAGGCTCGAATCCAGTCGGATGAACTATTCAGGGTGGTTTTATATATGTGAATTAAGTTGGAAGCCACTTCGGTGGCCGCATAGTCTAACGCGCTATTCTCACAGTAGACTATACTAGACTGTCGAATACGGTAAGATTGAGGTTCCAATCTTGGTTTGGTGTACTGAGGGTGGTTTTTCATAAAATTGTTTTCCATTCTCCCTCCGCGCGAATGTGGGTACAGTTCCTCTAAATATAACCTTACTAATTCCTAAAACTATTGGCATAATTAATACATAAGCGTATAACCAAACGGGTAGTAAGAAGTGGCGCTAAAAAGATAAGTTGGGAGTGAAGTTGATGCGAAAAAAGTTTAATGTTTTTGTAGTGCTCATAGGAAACTCTTTTTTTTTCGGAAAAATAAATAAAATATTGCTCCATTATACACATAGAGTTTAATTTTCTACACAGGACACAAATAAATATTTAAATGACTAAAACTAGCCTTTCCTATTATGATTGGTTCAACCTAAGAAAGTGATTAAATTTCGTCAATTAAATATCAACTAAAACAGTCTTACAATATATTTATAAAATATTTTAAAACAAATGAACAGAATCAGTTTTAAAATCCCAATAAAAAATTATATTGCCATAACATTGATAAGGGATTAGAAATAAAATTTGCAAAATAGCCCTCATTGCTGTTGGTTAAAATCAAATACTAACCCTCATGTTCAGATTTCAGCCCAAAAAACTTTCATGGGGCATGTCCAGTTATCGTATGTGTGTGCTCTAAAAAGCCTTTAAAAAGTCAGACAGTTCCTTAAAACGTTAAAATTTGCTCTAAAATATGGCTATGATTTTTCCAAACATAAAGTATCCTAAATGTATTGAATTCAACCGAAAGATATTTTTATTATTAATATAATATAATCTGTTATATAAATATAAATTAGATTTAAAAGAATTATTTACTTAGGTACAGACGACATAATTAGATTGTGGATAAACACAAACCATTTTATTTGTCATGCTAATTATCATACATGGCTGCTTTATCAATTGTTATTAGTACTTTTTTTAATAGTATTTAATTTTTTTTTTGCTGGTGTATGCTTGTATTTTAGAAAGTGCTTCAAAATATATATCATATAGACTAATTAGGTTAAATATATCCTAACACTATAAACGTTTCTTAAATCCAAGTGTGTGAGAAATGAAAAACAAATTACTCGATTCAGGACAGCTTAGGAAAAAAAGTGGAACCAAAGAAGTATGTAATATGTTAAGAATAAAAGTATGACATCTCATAAAACATCCTAACCTAAGATATTAATATAAATAAAGTACATTTTCAATTAAAATCATACAGTTTTTTCAGCAAGGAATAAAATACTATTTGAAATAAAAGAATTCAGAAGGGCATCATCCAACATGAATTGATTTGTATTCTATTTTGTAAAATTTTGCTGGCGCCACGAAATCTCGAGCAAGTTTTGAACTCTTGTGTTTGGTTCCTAGATCCTAAAGCCCCGAGGTACTCCAAAGAGACTTTGAGAAAACCTCTCGTATACTCTTCTCGCACAATTCCATAAACATGCAAATGTGATCGACCCGTAGGATGGAGTGTAGTGGGTTTAGGAGGGTGGGGGAGGGGGTTAACATCACCCCTCCAACTTCACACGAGTACAAGACAAGCAAGCAAGCACACCACTCCTCACGGCTAGGTAGATAGGGCGGGAGTTTGGCTGGGGTTAACGGGCCATTAGTATGCGTGATAGCAAATGAAGACAGTGCTTCCTTGCACTTTCGATTGCTTTGAACCCTACTGTGATGAGAGCTTTCCTTGTAGGGGCGATGGGGCTATTTATTGAACGGCGAATACAAGAGCTATGAGGGGAGGGGAGGGGAGACGCAGGCTAAGTGTGGGCACTTTAGAAACCATCTATTAATAGCACGCATTGAAAATAGTTTATTGAACATTCGTCTGCATTGGAAACTCAAAACTACGCAAAAGAATAAAACATTACGTAATATCTCAGAATAATTAAGATAAGTTAAAAAAAAGCCTTCCCCCGCCCTAAATGATGATACCGTGTGCGTGGTACAGGCGTACCATATTTAGTATCTGTTTAGTATACATTCTAAGAGTGATGTTAAGTTAGTTTAGAAAATAAAATTCCAATGCGTCTTACTACCCATTTGGGTGATACGCATACATTTATTACGTTAGTGGAATGGAGAAAAGGAAGGTAGAAATTTAGAGGGAATATAACCACATTTGCTTGCCTGAAGCGTGAGAAACATTTAGGAATAAACACTCTCTTTACACCTGAAAACACAAGAGTAAGGCGTTAGTAGACCATGTGACTACCGATGCAAGCTACAAAAAAAATATAATAATAATACTAATCTGATATATCGATTCTATGTTTTTAATTTAACACGTTCATCAACAAGCTCATTATAGAATTAATTTAAGGAGTAGAGATTGTAAATTGATAAATCCCAAATAGTAAATCTCTTTCACCTCTACTGGCCAAGATTTAAAATATTACAATTGTATTTAGATTCGCAGTCTATTTAGTTGTTTATGTAAAGATAAATTATTCAGTAATATATAAGGATGCATTATTGAAAAGTTCTGAAAACTTTTTAGTTGAATATTATGATTAGTAAATTAAATAAGGCATATTTCTAGAATGCTGAGTTTTAATTACCTCCAATAAATTTTGGTGGTTGGAAGTGGCCTTTCTAAAAATTAAGGCTCAGATATACTTTTACATATTCATACGTGAAACTATGTTATCTGCAGGGGTCATTTTGATATATTTTGTCAATAATTATCAGTACTTACAATAAATTAAAATGTTATGACTTATGAATGTTGACTGAAAATAAATAAGTTAATATTTTCTAAACTTTCTTCTTACCAGTATTATATATTATTAGCACCGCGTCTTACTACCCGTTCGGGTTACCAGTATTATACTTAGACCCAAGTGTAACTGTAAGAAAGACAAAAAACAAAAAGCCAGTTGACGAATAGTTATGCCTGTTTTTTTGCGGGTTATACGCATATGTAGACCTAATGATTACGCTCAAGTATATGGGATGAGGAAGGTTGATTTTTTAGAGGAAGTTTACACGAATTTGCGTGGAGGGAGAGTGGAAAATCATTTAGGAAAAACTACCCACAGCACACCCTACCAGGATTTGAACTCCGATATTCCCGTCATCGGAAGTCCATTCTATTGCGAGAGTGACACCTTAGATCATGTGGACACCAAAGTGGTCTATATTTAATTATAATAATATTTAGCACCGCGTCTTACTACCCGTTCGGGTTATACGCTTTAAGTACTAATTACGCTAATGGATTAGGAATTGGGAAGGTTTAATTAGAGGAAGTGAACCCGCATTTGCGTGTAGGGAGAGTGGAAAACCATTTTAGGAAAAACCACCCCCAGTTCACCCGACCGATATATATTTAATTAATGTTAAAAATTTAAATAATATTATTTAGATCTGTTATTAAATTATAATTCACCTAAGATATATTGATACTGTTTCCGAGTATTCCCCCCTCTTCCACCCCTCCACCCCACCAGTCCCAATCAGTCTGGGCTCTTTTTAAAGCTTGCTTGACAGAAACTGCAAATATTTATTGGAAAAAATAAAGAATAGGTCTTGCTCTTTTTACATTTTTTATCACCGCATATTACCACCTGTTCAGGTTAAATGCATATATTATCATTATTACTTTAATGTAGGTATGAGAAAGGAAGCATTTTAGAGGGAATATACCCACATTTGCGAGTAAGAAGATTGGGAAAATATTTATAAAAACCCACCCTCAGTAGACCCAACCAGGACTCGAACCCTGATATCCCCATCTTCAGCAAGCCTATCTAACATGTGAGTGACGCCTTAGACTATTCGGCCACTGAAGAGGGTTTTTATGTATTTTTTTTTGTAAAAGTATAAAGTTGGAAATAGATCTACTTTTTTTTCTTTTGCTAGCACCACGTCTTACTACCAGTTCACGCTATACGATTATGTAATATTTATGCTAATGTGTTATGGATTAGGAAGGTTGAATTTAGATGAAGCGTACCCAAATTTGTATGGAGGGAGAGTGGAAAACCATTTAGGGAAAAAAAAACTCAATCAGAATATCAGGCTAGTATTTAAATATCAACTTCCCCGTGAACGGTAAACCAGAATACATGATTCAAATAAATTAAAAATTGACAACTGATCACAGAAATCGAACCCGGGACTTTTGGATTGGCACACTCTCCACTAAGCTCAGGGCAATTCTTCACTCATATTCTAAGGGAGACACATATGAGTGAAGAATGAACCTGAGTATGGGACGCATACTAAGCCAAATGTCTCGGGTTCGATTACATGGTCAAAGTGTCATTTTTACATTTATTCGTATATGACTCAGTTACAGGTGAGCTCCATAACTATAATGGTATAGTGTTTCTTTCTTCTATCAGTCTATACGAGCCTGACATTTATTCTGCGTGTTCACCTATGAGGGTAGTATGTAAGAGAGCTCTATTTTATACCTATTTAACATCCAGACAGGTGACCTGGTGTTCTAGAAGTAAGGTGTCAGACTTCTGTGCTGGGAGTCCGGCGTTCAATCCTCGGTCCCAGCACAGATTTTCTGATTGCCAAACCCTTCCTTCACCTCTGACAAGACGTGTATTAATCACAACTTGTGAACGTGTGGAGTGTCAGGCCTCCACCGTGGTTCGGATCCCACGTTAAAGTGCAGGACCTCCATTTCATCTCACAGTCACCATACTATTATACATTAGTGTGTATAACACGAACGGGTAGTAAGACGCAGTGTTAGTAATAATAATAATAACATCCAGAGCACAGAGCTCCATTTAGACGCCTATAGAAGAGGTAGCTCTCTCTCCATTTAGACGCCTATAGAAGAGGTGCTCTCTCTCCATTTAGATGCCTATAGAAGAGGTAGCTCTCTCTCCATTTAGACGCCTATAGAAGAGGTGCTCTCTCTCCATTTAGACGCCTATAGAAGAGGTAGCTCTCTCTCCATTTAGACGCCTATAGAAGAGGTAGCTCTCTCTCCATTTAGACGCCTATAGAAGAGGTATAGCTCTCTCTCTATTATTATGTCGGCTAAGTGACTATGTACAATCTTCACCCAAGCTTTATGTCGCTGGTCTTTTGGGAATATACGTGGCTTAGTCCATTTTAACGCCTGGGTTTACCCCCGAAAAGCTATGGGGAACCGGCAGTGGTTGCAAAATGGTCTATGCGCTACTTTTCAATCACTGGTTCTTATTAAGATTTAGGGGGAGTTTTGTTTTTACACCACGTCTTACTTCCCGTTCGGGTTATACGCTTATGTACTAATTAGACTAATGGTTTTAGAGATTGGGAAGGTTATATTAATAGGAAGTGTACCAACATTGCGTGAAGGAAGAGTGGAAAATCATTCCAAATAGCTTATATAAGAATATGGTTTTCAAGCATTTATTAAGAAAGGACTATTCAAAATAGTTTCCAGAGCTACACCTACAATTCTCAAAGATTTTCTGAAATATGATATTCTCACTAGATTGTAGGCACATCCAAATTTCAACATTTTTCTAGAGGGGAATTAATCCAGCTAAAGCAATCTAATAATTTATTTTATGGAAACCACTTCAAATAGCTTCCAGGGCATGCCAATTCCAAAAGTTATATTGGTGAGGATCCGCTCCAAATAGCTTATAGACTCTAATTTTAAAAATAACTCCAGATAAGGGTCATTATAAATAATTCCAAGACATTTGATGGGGTATGGTAACAAAGCTCTCCTTTGGCTTTAAGATCAAATCCCCCCCAAAATCCTATTTTTATTTTTGCTTGCTGCCCTCCTAAATAAATAATATTCTGCTACCATTAAAAAAATAACTATTTTCAATTTTGCGGAGAAAATTATATCACATAAAATAAAAGAGACCTCCCCCATATGTTTTCTTTGTTTCGTGGCTGTCTCCAAAATAATTTCAATAGTTTCTTTCAGGTTTATATTAAATACTTAGTTTTACTTGAATAATTTAATCCTGCCTCACTATTTTGATATTTCTTTTGTTTAAACAGTTATTTCTTATCCAAGAACCAATCAAAAGAGGGTAAAAACGTTGAGACAGATCTCTCTATCCCTCCCCCCCTCTATACCTCACCATTTCACCCCCCAAACCCCACCACACCGTATCGCACACTGACGCGACAAGAAACGACGTCCTATAGCCGGATAAATGAGCCACCAGTCAAAATCAGCGGGCTCCACAGCTTACGAGAACAGTTCGTGAAATATCGCCTTACTTTCTACTACTTTTCTTCTTCAACCCTGTGTTGTGAGAAGATAAAAGTGTCTAGGAGAGAACGGTGTGGGAGGCGGGCGAAGAAGAGAGACAGAAGTAAAAAAAAAAATCTTTCCTTTCTTGTTTCTTTTCCAAAAAAACTTTCGTTGTTGCCATCGAGCATCGAACCCGGGTGACTTGGCTCACCTATGTCCCGACTTGAACAGAAGCTTCTTTCCCCCCTTTGTCCCCCCACCTCACAAAAAAAGATTTATACCCGCAATTAATCAGAAGAAGAGCCCTCAACCCTCTTTCCCAAGAGGAGAAATTCCCCTCATCTTTCTTGGCTCCGGTTCTTCCTCTTCCTACGTGCCAGGATAACTTACGATGTACCTCGAGAACCCCCTCGTCCCCCACCTTGTTCCGTGGGTACCAATCCCCCCCTCCGCCCACGTTCCCACCTTCTCTTTCCCAAGACTTCCCCGGACTAAATGAAGTGGCTGGCTCCGGGTGGGCTGAGGTAACTAGGTTACGTGAACGCGGGACCAGTGCTGACAACTGCAAGGGAGGAGCACAAGAAATTACCTTCTTTCTGCTTTCAAAGGGATATACACTGTCATAACATATAGTACTATCTGTACTACAAACATTTGGCTGACACCATCATTTATACCTGTAATAAGCTATAGACGGAATATTATTTGATGAATTACTCCTTAATTTAGGATTTTATCTCGGGACTTTAGGTTAAATGCATAAATCTTTTTCTATTGAGTTGTATAGCACTTAATTACTCATCATTTAAGACACTCATTTTTGTAGGCGTATAGGTGCTTTTTTATTAATAAAGACCTATCAACAAATTACATATTGCTGCCAACTGAACATATTTACATTTTATTATAATTATTAGTAAATACAATTGTTGTTTGACCATAAAATATATATGAAAATGTATACTATTTTATAATATCACACTTAATGTGGCCATCGTTTGTATTAAATAGTAAATTTGATTGAAACATGAACGAAATCACTTTATAAAACAAACAAAACAATTTTTGAACGCCTACACATTGGCCATATAATCATATAATTCAATCTCTAACAAATTACGTTTCAGTAATAATGATTGAAAAATGTAGAAATGTCATAGTTATTGTAATCTACGTCCACGTGGGGATATTTCCCTACACGTTAACTGTAAGCTGTTTTTTTATGTACAGATGTAAATTAATTTATCAAATAAAACACGTATATAATAATTTAAAATTAGAATTAAATACGTAGCAAAACAAATTTTTATATTTATTCACAAAACCTGGTGGTCTAGGAAAGGTGTCAGACTTCTGTGCTGGTGGCCGGGTTCAATCCTAGGTCCCGGCACAGATTTATCTGATTACCAAACCCTTCCTTCACCTCTGACAAGACATCTTGTGAATGTGGGAATGCCAGGCCCCACCGTGGTTCGGATTCCACGTTAAACTGTAGGTCCTCATTTCATCTCACAATCACCTACCATTACACATTAGCGTAAGTGCGTATAACCCTAACAGGAAGTAGGGCGTGTGCTAATAATAAATAATAATAATAATAATAATAATAATAATAATAATAATAATAGAACAAAACATTGGAATAAAATAATTAAATTAATAGATTACAAGAGAAGGGCCATTATATACAGTTTCCATTATCTTCTCTCAATCGCTGTCAAGTTAATACTTATTGTTTTCTTTAATTATTATATTTAGCTTATGATCCTTTTATACGTAACACATCCTAGGTATCAATGCTCTACTGTCTCTGGTTATCTGAGTCAAACACAAATTTTAAGGGGCACTAGCCCCCCTTAGTTATAACATTTGATTTTTATTAGACTAAAGGAAGGAGAGGGTAGAGGTTGTGATAGCACACTTTTACAATCTCTAAATTCGGTTTTGAACTAAGTCAAACATCACACACGTCACAAGCGCTGCACTTCGTCTTATAACCATTCACCAACCCCTGGTACAATATACTAAATGGACATGGCACGCCGTTGAATACGGCGGACAAACTCTGCACTATCTCGTACAATAAATATCCTACATGCGTTGATCATCAACACTGACTTCAATGAGAAATATCTAATAACTAGAACCCCATAAAAATGGTTTTATCTTTAATTAAATCTCGTTTTTTGAATCTCACTCTTCGGTGTTATTTTATGTTAATTCAAAATTAGATGTTATCTTAGGTGTTTAAGTATGTTTACATATTGAAACAATGTGTACAAAATTAAAATTTATTATTGAAACCTTATATATTTGCTTTAAAATTATTTGTCAAGTTTATCTGCATATTTCACAATTTTGTAGCCTAAAGTTAGCTTACACTACAACAAGATACTAATCAAATTACAGCAGGGTCAAAATTTCTGCTCAATTTCTTCCTAATTTCGTGTTTTGTTTAAAGATTGTTTTTGTAAAAGCAATGTTATTTCGTTTTATAGGAAGATTTCATGTAGTCAGACAATTTCGTTTAATTTCGCTTTTAAAAAAAATTGTAAATCACATCTAAAAACTATCAAAGGAAAAAGTACTTGATTCCATCTTTGTATGGCACTTTTCGCTTTATCTCATCTCACCATATTTTCGGGGCTCTACGAAAAACTGAACTGATTTGTTCGGTACACAATCTGTTTATATTAATTAAACACCCCTCCTTCACTTTCTAGATTGTTTCTTTTCTTGAATGATCTTGAACCCTCTCCTTAGTTTCACCTACAGTTTTTTTATAGTGTAGTGACCACTAAGAGAAGTTTGACTGAGAGGGAACACAAGAAGGAAGTAAAAGGATAGAAGGGGCAGTTAATTAAGCTTGAAAG
The DNA here is from genome assembly GCA_039000515.1 of Timema cristinae. Classification (NCBI taxonomy): domain Eukaryota; kingdom Metazoa; phylum Arthropoda; class Insecta; order Phasmatodea; family Timematidae; genus Timema; species Timema cristinae. The sequence continues at coordinate 19,450,943 of JBCFYV010000935.1, forward strand.
CTTGAGGATGCCTTTGAGGTTGAGAAAGTGAAGACGGAAACTTTTTACTCTATATTTGCAGTAATTACAAATTTTAAGAGTAACGTTTAGCTCAATTACACTGGCACGAATAATACTATGTACCGGTATATCTTTATTTTTATAAAAAAATATCAAATATGATGTTTCTCTATAATAAAAATATAACTCTTAGTAATACTTAATTGTGTGAGGGCATATTAATTGATTTAATTACTTTAAATTGAATCAAATAAAGTTTAACTTAAAGAAAAATTTTTTTAAAAATAACCGCGTGTTACTAACTGTTCAGGCTCTTCGTATATGTACTAATTACGTTGATGAGTTAGGTATGAATAAGAACAAATTTAGGGGAAATGTACCCTCATTTGCATGGAAGGAGAGTGGAGAGACCAATCCTCAGTACATCCGACTGAGATTTGAACTACGATCTCCCTGTCGGCCACAGGATAGTCTAACACGAGAGTAGCACCTTAGACCATACGGCCACTGAAGCAGGTAACGTATTATTCATAAAATGTACTAAAAATCTATTATGTGCCTATATCTTTTCGTTCGAACATGAATTTTTTCAGAACAAAATGTGAAATTAACTTATTTTTTTAAATAATACAAAATTAAAATGTTCTCATAGCTACTCGTATCAATAGTTAAAATGCGTATCGGTAGGCATGCGTATTAAATGTCAGAGCTAAACTGTTTCTCACTCTCAATCCATGCAAATATCGGTCCAGTTCCTCTGAATTATACATTCCTTGCCTTGTTGGCGTAATTCAAATGTATGTAACCCGGACGGATAGTAAATATTGTGCGTCTGGCTGGACTATATCGTTCTTAGCCCGGTGTAGAAAGATTAGTCAGCACTAACGTACTGTTGTCCAGGGGACGCCCGAATGTACTGATCGTACATCCTTTCCGTGGAGACTCTTTCCATGTCCCGATAAGATGAGATGTAAAACAGTGGAAACATCTCAACCTAATTAACCAAACCCTGGTGATCGTTGTGGTAAATCCCCTTTTGGGCAAAATACCCAAGGTACCAGCGGGAATTGAAACCGGGACCCCTAGACTCACAGCTAGATGCACTGACCACTGCATCACGGGGCTGGTGCTTGGATGGGTAGTAGAACACGACGTAAAAAATACATATATACATTTAAAAATGATAAATATGTTTTAAACTAGACATAGACCTACAAGTATGAAACTAGAAAAATATTTGACATTTTATCTTTAATCTTCTTTTCTCAGTGTACGTTTTTATTACTGTTATTTTATGCACTTTTCCAAGATAAATTTGTCGTTGTTTCTGTCTAGACATTCATCTCCTTTGTATTATTTTACTATCAAAACAGTCTTGACTGTCGTGTCTCTTGATTCTTGATCGTAACTGTACCGCCAGGGGAAATTACACTTGCCTCATGTTATCCGTGACAGAAATTTATAATTTTGACGAAACGAAGAGGGGAGACTTTTGCAGGAAGAGAAGAAGGGGGTGGTTTACGGGAAGGGAAGGTAAAGTAACCAGCCCGCGGCATGTGCTTATGTAATCGATATTTACGTCTCAACATTTACAATAAAGTTCTAGAGACTTGAAATCTCCCCCATTCATTGGATACTCAAAAACTTTTAGTTGTAAATAAACTTACCATTAAGTAAAACCAAACACATTTTTTTTCTTAATGCTCTGGAATTCCGTAGTTTGGTTAAACTCTCACCTCATTCCATATACCAGAGTTTCAACTATTAAATTCTCTTTCGCGGTTACAAAGATCAAAAGGTTCTCAAAACATGTATATGGTTCTTAATAAAATACATCATACATTTATGTTGAGTTACAAAATACCCAAGGAAGTGTAGTTTAAAAAAATCGAGACATATTAAAGGTAATTTAGAGTGAACTGAAAATATATAGATACCCTAGAACCAGGATTAGACGAAATGTTACAACCCTGACTTTGGAGGCGAGAGTTTGATCAAAACCTACTTCTTTGGGAACTGGCGTGAAGGGGTGGGTTGTAAGAGGTGTTTATATCATAGACCAATTTTTTTTTTAAAATTATGAATATATATAAAAATAATGAAATAGAACATAACTAGATTTAGATTTTAACTATATGATACCTGCATCGGTGGGTACGCGGGCCAAGGCATAATACTTGTTTCGTCTAGTTCCCTTGTGATAGGGAGGTTTGAGTTAGAATCCCAGTCTGGTATATTAAGAGTGTTTTTGAATGTGGGGAATGCCAGGCCTCCACCGTGGTTCGGATTCCACGTTAAACTGTAGGTCCTTCATTTCATCTCACAATCACCCTACCATTACACATTAGCGTAAGAGCGTATAACCCGAATGGGTAGTAAGACGCGGTGCAAATATAATAATAATAATAATAATAATAATAATAATAATAATAATAATGATATAAGAGTGTTTTTCCTAAATGATCGTCCACTATTACTCCTAAACGAATTCGGTGCGTTTCCTCTATAATTTACCTTCCTCGTCACTACTTCATTAGTGTAAATTTACAAATGTCACGGATGGGTAATGAGACACAATGTACACAAACACAACAACAAAATTGGTTGATGTAAATACCAAATACTTAACAGCATTCTAATCTATATTTTAATTCTATTGCATGATAGATTGGTCTACAAAGTAAGAAAAGTGATACATTCAATGCTTTTACTGATTCTATCATTAAATAAAATGAAATCTTGCTATACTGTAAATCCATTTCATTTCACTAGAACTAGAATGCTGCTCTTTACAAAGTCCTCACGGTTACAAACACAACACTCCCATAGTAAACAAAACAATAAAATTCAACCAATACAATCAGCTTTTATTAAGATATGAAATCTATGTCATTACTCTCTCGATAGAGTAGGCTGTCAAAAACGGGGAGATCGGGGCTTGATATCAGTCGGGTGCACTGAGGGTGATTTTCCCTAAATGATTAAACACTTGCCCTCCACGCAAATGCAGCTACACTTCCTTTAAAATTAAACATTCCTAATTCATAGCACATTAGCTTTATTAGTACATAAGCGTATTGGCCAAAGGGTTATTAAAATGATTTGCTAAAATAAAATAAGACATACATTGAACCGTCATGAGAATCAAAGTAACAAACTCACACACTATTTAAGTTTTAAATTGTGTTACAAGCGTTTTCATGTTTTTTGATAATAAACTATTAAAATATGGGCAAATATTATTTGAAATGTTTATACATTTTACAATGTGCTGGACTGTGTTGGGGAAAATAAAATCTATTTTGACTCAAGTTAATCAATTTCAAGAATAACCCCACATAAAACCAAATTAATAACAATAAAAATTAGTTGACAGTCTAAAAAATACTTTTATTTAGAAATACATTTTTAATGAAAATTTAAATATTACTAAATAAAACATCTTACAGAAGTTCAATTCAACCAAACCGTTTTGATTTTATTATTTTGAAAAAAACAAACAAAAAAAAAACAGCTTTTTGAGTGGAATAGACGTGTGTGATCGTAATAAGAAATTGAAAGTGCAATATTTAAGTTAGGGAGAATTCTATAGCCTCAGCTTTACTTATCCCTGATAGTTCGTAGAAGGAAGGAAAGAAAATTCGGGAATTTGATTGAGGCCTTAAGGGTAGTGTGGGGGATGAGATTGAGGGTTTGGAACGAAAGGCAAGGATCAGAGATTTTTAAAGGTTGGTTCATGTATTCGTAGCTACGTCTCTTTCTGTTCTATGGGAGATAGACAAGTGTTAGAGACTATGGAAGGTAGGGTCATGTATTCGTAGCTACGTTTCTTTCTGGCCTATAGAGAAATATTCAAGGGCTAGAGACTATGGAAGGTAGGGTCATGTATTTGTAGCTATGGCTCTTTCTGGCCTATAAAGAAATATACAAGGGCTAAAGACTATGGAAGGTAGGGTAATGTATTAGTAGATATGGCTCTTTCTGTACTAAAGGGAGATAGACAAGGGTTAGAGACTATAGAAGGTTGAGTCATGTATTTGTAGCTACGTCTTTTATTCTAAATTGTTCAACTATATTTTATAATATAAATCATATTCTTTCCATGAAAAGTTAAAAGGTTCATTTGTAATTTTAATATAATACATGTTTCCTACAAGATAAGTTAAATAGTCCAGTTATATTTGTAAAAATATAAATCATTTTCTTTTACAAGTGAAGTTAGATAGTTGAGTTACAATTGTAACATAAATCCTGTTCCTTAAAGGAAAGTTAGAAAGGTCCAGTTGTATTTGTAATAATATAAAGCACGTTTTATTTTTCAAGAAAATAATGAATCCGTGAGGTGTGTAATATAAATGATAATATTTATGAGAAAAGTTAATACCTTATTTGACCCGTAGTAGCTGGGGACGTGGTTGTAGCCGGGGACTCTAATATTAGGTAGGGTAAAAAGTAATATTATAGCCAGTAATGTACTATATTATTATTATTATTATTATTATTATTATTATTATTATTATTATTATTAGCACCACGTCTTACTACCCGTTCGGGTTATACTCACCTACACTAATGTGTAATGGTAGGGTGATTGTGAGAAGAAATGGAGGACCTACAGTTTAACGTAGCTGGTGCTACTACTAGTCTAGGTCAAATACGATACGTTACAATATACTTCTAATATGAATAATATTCTTCACTTTCCGTGCGTCGGTGTATGTAGATTTAGGATACGTAAACTGTGCATGTTCTAAAACTGAGGTGCAGGCACCAAGTTTGATCATCCACCCCTAAATATAAGGAAAGCCACCCCATACTGTAGTCTTTACATCCTTAGGGTTCATAAGGGGGCCAATAGGATGAAAGGAAGAAAATGAAGACGTGTAAAGAGAGGAGGGAGGGGAAAGGGGGGGAGAAGAGACAGATAACTAGAGAACCAAGACGTGTGATTGCAAACGTGAAAAAAGAGAGAAAGAGAAGAAAGGGTCGAAAGAGGCTTTGAAGGAGATGAAGAGAAAAATTCGATTGCAGATCAGTCGGGCGAGAGTAGCTGCCATCTAAGATAGGAAGGCAATCACTCTCCCCTTCTTTCGTCCGTGCTTTCTCCTCTACCCAACGTTCTTCTTCCTCTTCGACATCCACCTCCTATTTTGCTCCCAATCTTTCTTCTCACTAAATCTCCCCTTACTACCCTCTACCTCTTTAAAAAAAAAATCCTGTTTAAAAATCACTGGCGCACTCACCCACCTCACCTCCTTTAACATCCAATACTTTTCTATCATTTATTGACGTCTTTCTTCAGTCACTTTCAAGTTGAGGAAAGAGTTCCTTACTTGATACCCTTCACACATCAGCATCAGTCTTCTCTCTTGGTTTAGGGAGGAGGAGGGGTATCTTCTTTCCGACAACATTTGAATGCGTGGTTTTTCTTCTTTCACCCCCCCCCCCCGATCCCCCTTTCCTCGTGTGCTTCGCGGCTTCAGACGTGGTTCATAAAGTTGGCTGATGTGTCTTGTCAGCCGGGAAACGATGTGAGGGTTACCTTTACCATTGACGACGTTGAGACTGTAGGTGACAAGGGTTTATTTGTGATTCATGGATTTAACCGATTTCCTTACACTGTAATATATATGTATATATACAGGTGGTTTGGAAACTCATAGCCCAAACTGCACATATGCTTTCATAGAACCAAAAGTAATACAAAACCCCTATAAACCTTATATATATATATATATATATATATATATATATAATATATATATATATATATATATATATATATCCAGAAAACTATGCTAATACCATTAAACTGTGTTCAAAGTTTCAGTGTACAGCACCTGGAGATCAAAGCTGTTCAGGCATGCGTGTACAACAGGTTGCATAGTAGCTATACGTGGGGCACAGCACACCTGGACATCTTGGAGCATGGCAGAAGAACATACCACAATTAATAGTAAAAAGCATACCATTCCATCTAGAAATGCGAATACGTTCTGAGGGTCATCATTAACTCTCCTACATTACAAATAGTGCTTGCCATGCGCCTAGCTCCTATGCAACTTGTTGTACATGCATGCTTTATTCTCCAGGCACCATGCGCCGAAACTTTGAACACAATTTAATGGTATTAGTTTAGTTTTCCGGATGTAAGTGTATGAGGATTTTGTGTTACTTTTGGTTCAAACAAATTAGAGTCTGTTCATAATAGTTTTTTACCTGGATTGCAGTTTTGAGTTGCCAACACTTGTAAAAGATCACTGTTTAGTTAGGAATGTTAAGTCTTTTTAATTACCTGCTATATTTTACATTTAAAATAACATAAATTTAAGTTTTCTCATACTATTTTATTACTTTTAATCATATATTTAATCCAAATTGAAATAATATTTTAAACATAATTAATAAAATAATAATAATATTTAGCACCGCGTCTTACTACCCGTTCGGGTTATACGCTTTAAGTACTAATTACGCTAATGCATTAGGAATTGGGAAGGTTGAATTAGAGGAAGTGAACCCGCATTTGCGTGGAGGGAGAGTGGAAAACCATTTAGGGAAAACCACCCCTAGTTCACCCGACCGAGATTTGAACCTCGGTCTCCCCGTCTTCAGCAGTCGAGCTCTACACGACAAGCACGTTAGCCAACTACGCCACCGAGGTGGGTGTAAACATAATTAAAAGTACTTATTCATCGTTTTGAAACGTTATTGATTGTGTGTAATATAGTGCATACATTAATACCTTTTAATACAGGCATCGTATTTTCTTCAAAAAGAGAAAATAACTGTAATTTTTTTTATATAAAAGCCATTATTTTATGATTATTTTATTGTATTTCGAAATATTTAACCAAATAAAATATTTTTATCCACTGCGTGGGGGCATCATTGTAAAAAATCGTGTTTCCGTCACGTTCAATCACATGGTTTAAATTCATCGGGTCCATTTTGAAGCTATGTTATTGAAAGTGATCTGAATAGTACTTTTTGTAAGTGGAATAAAACGACAAATAGCCTTTGTGTCCGACCTCAAATAAATATATAAATAATATTGGACTAAATTACTGTGGTTAACTATCACATTCATATATTAACCATCTGTTTTCATTACAGTGATCCAAAGTGATAGATGTCAGCTGTTGGCGTAGGTATATATTAGGGACAATTCCTGGTAACGTTTTGAGCTGTCATCCAGGTAAACTAAGTTCGTCAATGAATTATCTTCGTGCAGTTTAGGCTATGAGTTTTAAAACACCCTATATATATATAAAAAAGACATATACATATTTATATTGCTTGAAAAATAGTGCGAACCTTAGTTACTATGAGTATTGGTCACAAGAAATCCAAATTCATTTACTTTACATACTTTCTTTTCTTCCTAGCACCGCATCTTACTACCCGTCTGGCCTAGCCACATATTTGCACTAATAGTAATAGATAAGAGAGAGAAGAATGGAAACAATTAAAGGAGGAAGAATGTGTAAGAATAGGGAACTGGAGGCATTTACTAAAATAACCAGCTGCAAGCTGGAAAACGTTGATGATGATGATGAGGTAGGTTGAGGAAGGTAGAATTTAGATACAGTATTCTCGTATTTTATAGAGTGAGAGAGAAACAGAGTCATCTCCGTACACCCATCCGACATTCATACTACGAACTCCCTTGTTAGAGGAAAATCAGCCAAGATGAGACTGATGTCTTTGTCTGCAAGCTCACCGGTGTGTGTTGTGTTGAGTTAATAGACATGTTCATTGTTCACGTTAACTCAATTCGTTTTAATTATAAAGCACATTTCCAACACAAGATTCCCCCTCCCCCCCCCAACGTGTCTTACTACCTGCACGTTAATTAAGCTGGTGGATTAGGTATCAGGATGGCAGAATATTGAGGAACTATACCCGCATTTGCGTGGTGTGAGAGTGGGAAACCATTTTAAAAATAAGATCCCCTTGTAATTTACCCGGCTGAGATTCTAGCGTCAACCTCCCCATCACCGGCAAACGAGACTGTATGAGTGTGACTATTTTTTCTTTATTTTTAAAGTGTTTAAAGTGCACTTTCTTAACCGACTGATTACATCAGGACATGAGAATTTCTATGAGAGAGAGCGAAAGGGCCTACCAATTATTTTGCTGGGAAAGGTATTTTGATATACCTTCCAGGGTTCTTTTAAATACCAAAATCGACATGGGGACCGACGGCTTTACTTCTTTTCCAAAGGAAGTTATGGAACGAATTTTCATCGCTCCAGAAAAGTCCATCGACCAAGGCCAGGTTTGAACCCACGAAAATCGGATCATAAAGCGAGCACTTTACTCTAAGACCATCGAAAACGACTTGAGCTTGACGTTTAGTCCGTTTGTCCAGTGGGGCGTGTTCAAGCACTATTTATTACAAAGTTTTAGAGGTAAGGGATTAGGATGAAGGTCAAGAGAATCATTCTCAATGTGTAATCCGAAACTAATATTGATCACCTACCTGCTGAGTAGGAGCTAGGAGTACAAACTACAAACAAAACAAACTCAAACCATAACGACGTACACTCCGTTCAGCTTTCATGGTAGCAAGCTTACCTTGAAGAATGGTGCAGCTTATAACATAGGGCCATATTAGTCCATTGCAATTAGGTAAAATAGGAGACAAAATTTATAAAGTTTTTAAATTTTGGTTAAGCACTCTTTGGGCCTCCAAGAAATTAAAACCAAAAAGTTCCCTCCCTTGAGAGGGGAGCTTCCACCCTAAACACCCCCTAACGCCCCACCCCCCTGAAATTTCGAAACAGTCAAACAGTAAAATGGTTGTATCTTAATTATAAAACAAGTTATAACACAGATTAAAACCCAAGCTTTACTTTACTAAACACCAAACAATACATAATCTTCTCTAAACTGAATATTTAGAACATCGTCATAAATTAATAGTTAAAAAAGTATCGGAAGAGCGAATAAATATTTAGGCTACATTTCAATGCAAATTTTTTATTTTACAATAATTACTTTAAAATTATTTCTGTCTTTATAATGTAGAATAATGTAACAGTTCTTGCTATACTATATAATATCATTATTTTCTTCTTCTGCTTCGTCTTCTTCTTCGATGATGTCTATTGCTTCGGTATTAGTGCAGCTTTGGCCGCAGCAGTTCTTGCACATAATAGTGCAACACAGGCTAGCTTTCACACATTTGCATTTCTTTCCACAACCTTTATTGCATCCACAAGTAATTAGAGACACTATTTTAGCTGGCGCTGGTCCTTTAGTAGTGTATACGGGCGTCAACGATTTGTTCACTAACTTCCATCCCCAGCCCGATGGGTTCAAACAATCTCCTTGCCATGTTTGCACTTGGTGGAATGTGCGACGGGAGTGTTGATGTGCAGCTTCTGTGGTTGGAGGTAACTTGGAGAGGACAACAGCAGCACTTGCTTGACCTACTAGTTTATTAAAACAATTATATCTCATCTTATTCAAGCTGCTTTCTTCTTTTTTTGTGTTGTTGTAAAATGCGATAATGAACCTCTATCCTGCACGTTCGATGTCATCATAAGTAGAATTAGAGTTATTAAATATCTCAGGGATATCTTGCAGGTATTCACTGCGGTTGAACAATTGTGCTGCCTGCAGTTTTCCCTTCCCATAGAACCCTGAGGTTGTGTCACAGCCACTAATCGCATGAAGGAAGAGAATGGATTGTTTGCAATCGGTCACAAAATTAGAGCTTTGCAGATCTTTATAGCTGTAGAATCAATCTTTGACGATACCTTTACCCTCTTTCAGCATGAGGACATCCATTGTGCCTGGAGTAAGAGCAATAAGTAAAACAAGAAGATCAACATCTTGGCCAACTACAACAACTTGCTTGTTATTCTTCTCATGTGTCTCTATTGCTATACGTACAATATGTACATCAGCATCATCTTTTGCTGTAAACGTGCGTATGCCTACTTTCTCCAGGTGGCCAGCGAGTTGCAAAATGAAACGCTCTTTATTGGCAAGATTGCTTAAAAATTGTTTCTGTGAGTCAACGAGAACTGTACTCTCATTAAAAATTATTTCTCTTGAAGTACGCTTCATCAAGCACCTTTGGCGTTCTACAACCTTGGTGCCGACACTACTTTCGGCGTATCCGTCAAAAACAACTGTTACTTGATCACCATAATGCTTCTTGATGTAAGATATGTAGGTGGTATAATATCACCAAAGGTCCCTTGATTTGGCCATACTACGCGATGAATAAGAAAGCCTCCATCAAGAACAAAGTACAGGTTGTCAGTGCTACCAACTGGTCGCTCTGGAACTGTATCAAATACATTATAAAACGCTGCTTTCTTTGTCTTTCTCATAAGGCCACTGCTATCAAATAAAGCCATGGGCACTGTTACAAGCTCGAATGTGAAACAATCTTGTAAGTCGTCAGGTGAATGTACAGTGCAAAGTATTCTCTGGAAAAGCTGCGTTGTATCAACTTCAATAACTTCTTTTCCAACTATTACTGTGCTGGTTGACGAAGACTTTGTTTTAGCCACGCCAGCTCTTTTCAGCTTGAGAGAGCCGAATTTTGTAATGTCAGTTCCAATTCTTTGCAGAGATTGTTCTCCTACAGATACAGCTTTGTAACAGCTGACATCATCTTGTGCAACTAATCCAGATGCCAGTGAGAACAGATCTTGCATATCAATAAAAGGCGAGTGTTGTCGCAACCATGCTTCGAATTTCTTGCAGTGTATTTCACTAGTTTGTATTCTTCCATTTCTCAATTCAACATGTTGATAGCTACTAAGTGTGAGCATGTTGCAGAATTTTTCAATTGCCTCACAAACATGGTGGGCTATGGGGAAGCCGCAAATCCACCTGTTAAGAACGCTACCAGAAAAACCTCTCCTGTGTGTAACGCCTCCAACACTTTTCAAGTTTTTCATTAACGTTTGCTCTATCACCATGTCCGACCAAATTCCGGACCAATTCTTATTTGAACGGCGAATAGTAAATAAGCTGTCCCGAGTAAATTTACGGAATTCCTCATTTGGCATGTTCTTCTCAAGTGCATACATATCCTGGAGGTACAATTGACCAGCCTTGGCATAAGGGAAATGTCCTGTTGCATGAAACACTGGAAGCATTGCTTTAACGCAGCTCAAGTGAAGGTTCCAATCCCCCATTCGCTCTGCTTGAATAAAGTGTAGTGCTAGGGTTATAAGTTCAAAGTACTGCAGCCATAGTTGAGATGTTTTTCCTCGTTGCTTGAGTCTTTCAATCTTGTCAAAAAACTGTTTTTTTCAGCTTTGTAACCACTTGAGCTTCTTCCAGGCAATCAAATGATGGTGGACTGACTTCAAAGTTGGAGAGGAGACTAGTCATGTGCGCTTTATCAGAGTCTGAGATTTCCATTTCATCCATTATTATTACTGAAAGAGCGCACAGAGTTGTACAATGTGCCTGGATAGCTCTTGAATAAGCATGTCCTGATAGCATGTGCAGAATTTATGCTTCAGCATAGACAGTTTCCCATAGCTCGGAAATTCCACTATTCTTCATTATAAAGCCGATTGATCCAAGGTAGCTCATCAGCAAGTGGAAGCCTCCCAATCGAATGATGATATTCGAAAACATTTCATTTTCACTACTGTTTTCCAGGGCAACGATATCTCTGGCCTTTATGTAAAGGGGTTGATCAAAGGTTACAACAGTCATTGTTTGATTGCTCTTATTGCTTTCCTGGATTGCATAAACTAAAACAGTCAATATTGTGCCATAATCAGTTGGTGGGCTGTTAACAAATGGAAGATGTTTAGTAAGGCATGTCATTAGTAACCTTTTCCATAAAACCTTGTCAGGCAGGCATAGAGAATTGCTTCGAAAACTTCCCAAACAACCAAGAAATGTCTTGATTGGAAAGTTTAATTACTTCTTTAAAAGCCCCATCTACGTAAGCATTTTGTAATGTAACTTCTTCAATGCCAGCTCTGTTCTCTCGTCTAAACGTTTTTGTTTCGATTTTTTGGACCACCTCAGTTTCCTTTGAAGCAGGGATACGAGAGAGTTTGATAACTTCTCTGTCTATTATAGCAGTATTTGGTGTGACACAACGTATCCCCCCCATGGAATGGAATGTGTCCTTTCCGGTCATTGTGGCAATATTAAAATCAGCATTGTCAAAAGAGAACTGTGAAAATGATCCACTTGTAACTTCTGGAGACTATGAATGTACAGCAGATGATTCAAGTAAAGCTACACTTTTGTAGCTGGAGCAGAAACCCATATTTGAAACAGCATCAACAATGTTTTTGGAACCCACTTTGCGAAATAAGTATGTTGCAAGCCCTAGTTGCAAAGGAGAAATAAATGAGCGAGGCCTTGTTGCTGCTATTATTGAATGAGAAATAGCCGTACATTTTTTCTTGATAACTTCCCTGTCACCTTTTTTATTCTCTAAAATAACCTTATTTACAAAAACCTGCAACGTTTCAGGAAACATTGATTCAACGTTTTCAGTAAAATCTGCTATATTTGGGTAAGCTGATGTGTTGTAAACAGTCATGCGGATATCTTCTCTGACTATACTGGCTGCAGCTTCGACAATTCTAAGACGCTCATCTTTTTCATTTTCAGCCCGTTCGTTGTACCACTGGTTAATTAGTTTTAAGCCAATGCCACGAAAACAAACAACCGTGGGTTTTTTCCTCATAGTTGCGAATAGAACTCCATCTCCGTATCTTTCAACTAATTTGTTTTGAAGAGTTTTGGCTGTCATAGACTCACTGTGTGGTAGGTTTACTTCAATCTTATGCATTAAATCGTTTAACGTAAATTGACACTCATCCGATGTTTCAATCAAAGTACAAAGTTCTTGAAAAGCTGTATCAAATGTTGCATCTTGAGGGCGGCCTCTTTTTCGGTTACCTGAGGGATTGTTAGTGAATTTAGCATAACAGTCCTTATGATAGCATGCATCTGCTGCTACTAAATCAATGACACTATTTATTCGAGCAGCAACCTGGAGACCCCAGTCGTCATCTCGCAATTGGGCCTTTGTTAACAATGAATCTTTTAATGTTAAGGAACGAACTTCATAGACTTCTCTACGCTTTTTGATAGGTTTCTTTTTTTCAATTTGAGCATCACATTTTTCATTGCATATAAAACAGATTTTAGTAAAATTAAATGCAAAAGACGACCGTAAACTCGCACCTGGTTTTTCTGCAAAAGCCTCTTTACAATCACGCTCAATATTCCGTTTCTTGATGTATTCCCTTCGGCATATTTTGTGAACCTCAATTTCTTCAACTTTTTCAGAAGTAAGTGTGCGTCATCATTTCTTTTCTTGCTGACAGTAATTAAATTAGCCAACCCTTTTACTACGTTCACAGTGTCTCCTTCTGACACACACTTTTTGCAAATGAAACAGTCACTAGAAGACGGCATTTAAGTAAGATTTTTCAACATGAAACACACAAGTGTATCATAGTCACATTAATAGAGTCTCTACTACTACAATACAGCACTCCACTCTTAATAACACTTCACTTGAAAAGCACAACACACTACTGCTCATGTAATTTGTAAAGAATTAACGTGAGCATACGCAGAAGAACAGTGCTTTAGCGCGCATGCACAATTTCCCTTCTCATCACGTGACAGGTGCCCAAACACTGTGCGTACGATCTTTTATTCAAAGTCGGGTGACTTGCATTGTTTAACGGATATAAGAAACTTTATAAATACACATTTGTTAGGTTACTTCTTTAATAAATTTATATATATATATATATATAAATTTATTAAAGAAGTAACCTAACAAATGTGTATTTATAAAGTTTCTTATATCCGTATATATATATATATATATATATATATATATATATATATATAAATTTATTAAAGAAGTAACCTAACAAATGTGTATTTATAAAGTTTCTTATATCCGTTAAACAATGCAAGTCACCCGACTTTGAATAAAAGATCGTACGCACAGTGTTTGGGCACCTGTCACGTGATGAGAAGGGAAATTGTGCATGCGCGCTAAAGCACTGTTCTTCTGCGTATGCTCACGTTAATTCTTTACAAATTACATGAGCAGTAGTGTGTTGTGCTTTTCAAGTGAAGTGTTATTAAGAGTGGAGTGCTGTATTGTAGTAGTAGAGACTCTATTAATGTGACTATGATACACTTGTGTGTTTCATGTTGAAAAATCTTACTTAAATGCCGTCTTCTAGTGACTGTTTCATTTGCAAAAAGTGTGTGTCTATATATATATATATATAGAGAGAGAGAGAGTACGAAACTACAACAATTCTGCAATTTGCTTTTTTTTTCATGAAAATAGATTTTTGAAAGAAAACCATGGCCAATGCGAGGTTTAATATAGTAAGATTATTTATAAAAATAATAATTTATTACAGTTAAAAAATTAAACATTGTTATTAGATTTTATTATAAGCTGGGTACAATCATTTTGCACTTTGATGGTTTTTACATATTCGAGGGGGTTTTAGGGGGGGAAGCTCCCCCTCAGGGATGGGAACTCTTCGGTTCTTATTTCTTTGAGGTCAAAGGAGTATTTGGCCAAAGTTTAAAAACTTTATAAATTTTTTCTCCTATTTGCCATTTTTCGGTCTAATTGCAATGGACTATATGGTGGCGAGTCAAGGCAAGACTGCTACATTACACTGTAAGTGAAGTGTACGTTGTTTGATACACTTGTTGAGGAGTCCTTGAAAGTGAAGTTCGTTAAGTTGGGATGAAAGGGGACGTGAGAAAAGGTCAGTTTTTTTTACAATTTTACACTTTTAATAAGCAAACAATCTTTTTAGGCAAAATAAATCAAATATTTCTCCAATAGGTATGTATAGTTTAATTTTCTCCACATATTAATCACAACAGTTGTTGAATATCTTTCAAGAGTGTCCTAGAATTTCATGATAGCTTTTCCTCTTCATTTAAAAAAGTTTCTCATTAAATACTAATATGCTGCTCACAGATATTCAACAAATGTAATAAATTTAAACTTTATGCTCTATGTTTATAATGAAGCAATATTTATTTTTCTGAAAACATATTTTTCCTATAAATACTGAAAAAATACTTCCTTTTACTCGCAATACCTACCATCTCACTTTAACGGGATAATCTAACGTCAAATTGTCCTTTTTAATGTTTATTAAAATATATGTTTGTATACAATGAAATGATGATACTATAAAGATAAATTATTGTTCGTATTAATTATATGCATAAGTAAATGGCTAAGAAATGGTGGCAAAATAATTATTCTATTTAAAGAAAATATTGAAAATAGAGTTAACTGAGAGAAATTAGATCTCAGTAATATCGTTTTTTTAGGACCGCGTCTTACTAATCGTTCGGGTTATACGCCTATGTACTAATTTCACCAATTAATTAAGGATTAGGAATGTTTAATTTAAAGGAAGTGGACCATCAATTGCTTGTAGGGAGAGTGAAAATGTATTTAGAAAAAAATCACCCGACCAGGATCGGACCGCGATTTCCCCATATTCAGCAGCCTAGTATATTTAGAGAGTAGCGCCTTAGACTATGTGGACACTGAAGCTGGTATCTTATTTGAAATAATTAAATATATTATTTCAACGTAATATTACAACCAATATTATACCCGCTTAAAATTAATTATTAATAAAGTTATCTGGAAAAATTTTCCTTTTTGGTTCACGGTGTCGAGAGAAAGTAAAAATAGTGTATTTGTATTTTTTACAAGTTTCTACCATAGAAACACCAGAGTACACAAAAGGTTACCGTGTTTAAAATGTCTGGTGGAGGAAATCTTGGATTGAAAGAACACGATCATATTTTTGGAGTGCTCTAGAATACCTTAAATTAAATTATAAATATAATTAAAACCGTATCAACACTGTAGATATATCTAACCATTTTATCAGTATTACCATTTAGTTTCGTTTGTGATATCGGTATGAAGGTTGTAAACGACCACACGTTCAAATATTCGTCCTCATTTTCCTGGCCTTTGAACCTCTCTCTCTGTCTCTGAATATTCTCCCTCCCTCAAAACACTCACAAAACAGTGGTTAACAAAATAGTTTCCGCAGTTTCTGGAAAGCCAACTCAGCTCTACCTTTGATGTAGTCAACTTGACCATTCATTCCCAGTGGTTTGTAAAACCGACAAACATAACCTCAAATGAGGATCTAAATCGCGTTCCCACGCGGTGCAAAAGAGAAGAGATGTAATGGAGGAACAGTAGAGGGGGAAGGGACTAATAATTTTAGACAAGCTGTGTCGATGTTGTTTAGAGGAGCAGAATTTAGTAGTTGGAACTTGTGAAACCGTGAAACCCTAAAGCCCACAGAAGGAGAAGGAACTTGATGAACAAGGCGAGGTTCCAGAGGGTGACTGAAATGAAATTATGTACACCTATGTACAGTCCGTCCAGATTGTAAGGTAGCAACTCTCTCACTAAGCCACGCGGTATGCTAGACCTCCTCACATGACTGCTGAATAGTTTGCCTAGGCTACGCCCGAGGCCGGATTTAGAGAAAGCCTTAAGTCCTAAATATATTTCTTACCAGTAGGGAAGAAGTGATGAGGGAGGGGTTATGTCTTTTTGCGATGTTCAAATGGTTTGATCTATTAAATTAATTTTACTTTTTTTGTTCCCTTATTAATAAAATCAAATATTCGTTACATACTTAGTTAATTAATTATGTTTGGTCTCATTAATATATGGGCTGGCTTTTTTTTAGCTGTTAAATATTTAACCATGCCACACATTATTTTCACAGCAGTAATACCCATACTTATTGGTTTTACATGGTAATATAAAACAGGTCTCCACCTTTTCAGAATCTTAATTACTGTGAATAGTTAATCATGAATTTATTAATGATTAATTATTATATTCCGCACATGTAGTTCAAATAACAAATTAAATCTAAAAGATTTTTACTTTACTTTTAAGACACTGCGTTAAAATTTATATAAATTAAGGGTCCCGATCCTGATTTAAAATGTTTAATATTATTTACAGGTAGACAAAAAAAAAAAAGAGATTTGAAAACATATTATCCATTGGTTATATTTTAGTTATTAAAGTGAATTTATTTGTTTCTTAAACGTTATTATGACTGTCTAAAAATTTGTGGGACCATAGTTCGATTCCATATTTTATTTAATGTTACCATAACGGCCACAATATAACTATTGGATAACAGTTTTGATAAATACTTTGATTGAGATAAATTGTAGTTTAGTAAGATTTACGTTGATGAACATTTTCTAATAAATTTCATGTTTAATTATATTTTTCAAATATGTTTTCTTACTAAAACAATTATGGAAATCCAAATAATGAAACTGACCATGTCATAGGCAAGTATTAATATAATATAAGAGAAAGGAGAATTAAATAATTAAAAAGCAAGAAGAAGTATTGTATTTGGTTTACGAGCTTAAAAACAATTTACATGGTATCAATGCTTTTTTTAATGTTTGGAATGTAGATATCTTTAAGTAAAAAAATATTGTAGCTCTGTACCGTTTTTAAAAAAGTATGGTTGTTGGCAAAGATACATGGAACTGCATAATCGATTGTGGTGCATTTATTTATATTC
The DNA here is from genome assembly GCA_039000515.1 of Timema cristinae. Classification (NCBI taxonomy): domain Eukaryota; kingdom Metazoa; phylum Arthropoda; class Insecta; order Phasmatodea; family Timematidae; genus Timema; species Timema cristinae. The sequence goes on from JBCFYV010000935.1 coordinate 19,468,552, forward strand.
ACTCGGATGTCAACTAAGGGAGGATTTAGCATACATAGTCAGGGTTTGAGTTTCCGTGAAAGAAACGGCCGGATTTATTTATATCTTTGACTTAGGAACTCTAGAACCACTTAACCGATTGCGGTGCTGTTTTTACTTTTGTACTGACCCAATATTCAGACAGGTTTTAGCATTATGTGTGTATAATCAGGTGTTTGGGTGTGAGTCACGGTAAAGAACCATCCGATTGTTTGTATACATTTATTGAACCACATAATTTCTGTGATGTAATATTTATTATTCTGTAAAGTATTTATACAGGCATATTTTAGTATAGTAATTATAATCGCGTGTTTTGTGTAAGTCCCTGTGAAGTGTCAGGCAGATATAAAAATTTTTATATATATATATATATATATAGAACCACTTAAACCGATTGCGATGTAGTTTTTCTTTTTTGGTATGATATTAATCCAGGCATCTTTTAGCATGATAAATCAGGGGCTTTGGAGTGATTCCCGAAGAAGTTCCAACATTATTTATTTTGTTACCAGATATTTATAGTTAATTCTAACCTATTGAAGTGCAGTTATTTATATCTATAAGAATTTCACCCATTCAATATTAGATTTTATATATAAATAAGATTGGACATAGAGTCCCAGGTGAAGTGGTATCCTGACAAGCGATGACGTAATTTGCCAATTTGCAGCAAGGTGTAGTAAATGGGATCAGTGGTAGCGGAGTCGATTTTAAACCGAGATCTAGTAGAAGTTGAAGGCGTGACGTTGTAGTTTGTCTCCCGGTGATGTTCCGTTAGGCCTGACAGTAAAAAGTGTGGCGTTCACAATATTATGAGGATGATAGAAATATTTTTATTTATTATTATTATTATTATCACCGCGTCTTACTACCCGTTCGGGTTATACGCACTTACGCTAATGTGTAATGGTAGGGTGATTGTGAGATGAAATGAAGGACCTACAGTTTAACGTGGAATCCGAACCACGGTGGAGACCTGGTGTTTTTATTTGAATGATCTTATTTTTAAAACCAACTATATCTTAAACAAAATTGACAATATACAAGCAGACAGGAAGAGAAATATTATATTCTTTGTTCATATGTCATTGGTCTTTAGTTATCCACGTGTTATAACTTTTCAATGCCAAACAAGAATTATAACATTATAGTAACTTCAAATCTGATTGTTGGAAGTTTCGTAGATGGTAATGAAAACTAATATATACTCAATCCAAAAATATCCAAAAAAACATAGACACTATTCTATTGCAATTACCGTAATACAACAAAATGGATAATATATTTATATATTAAACAAAATATACAACCGCGTCTTACTACCCGTCTGGACTATACGCATCTTAATACTCTCGTGAATTACTGTAAATGAGTTTGAATTGAATGTGGAGGTATCCATATAAACACCGAGAAAAAGTTCGAAACAATTTAGGAATAAACACCCTCAATAGATTCGGCTGAGAGCTATGCCCAAACTTCCCCATCATCGACAAACTGGACTAGAATTGTATGATAGTTAAACACATGGAATGTGATTATTTTACCAACTAATCGGTTATTTGCGTTTATATATTTTTTATTTTATAAAACAGAAGTGTATCTTTATTTAGCCCAAAGGTTGGCTCCAATTGGGTGGTCTGTATTAGAAGACCTTAACCCTCAATATCCATTTTCCTAATCCCATAAATTACAATGTAGTGAGCAAAAGTGTGTTCATAAGTTCAAGGACAGATTTAATAGCAAGGGGGTGCTAACAATTTACTAGTAAATAATTATCGCCACTCATATCCCACCCGTGATAGTAAATATGTAAGAATTTATTGATGTATGCCTACCTTAATTTCTAGGTAGGGTTTTAACGTGAAAAAAGTCATTTTAAAACCGTATATTTAAAAAAAAAGCTTCCGCTTAACCATTTTAATATAGTTATTGGCTCATTACTATGGCATATAACACTATAAATATGCGTATTCCTTTTTTCAAGGAAGCAATATATTAATATGTAAGTTTAGATAATTCCGCATTATATTGTTCCAGAACCAGATAATATGTATATCTATATGTATATATAATTTATATAATATTATAATTATATATTTATATATAATTATAATATTATTATAATAATTATGTATAATTATATATTTATATATAATATGTATAATTATATATATATATAATTATGTATAGTTATATATGTATATATAATAATATATGTATATATATATATATATAATTGTATAATATAATAATTATGTATGTATACAATATAATTATAATATATATATAATTATATAGTAATTAATTATATATTATATACGTATATATAATTGTATACATATATATAATTATATACGTATATATATAATTATATATTTTAGTGCTGCACAGCAACCATTCAGATTTTACGCCTGTATGCAATTTACTCTATTTTTTTAATGCTGAGGAAGGCTGAATTTACAGGGAGCGTGCCCACATTTGCGTGGAGGGAGAGTTTAAACCATTTACTAAAAAACACTCTCAGTGAACCTGACCGGATTGAACCCGGATCTTTCCGTCATTGTTATTCTAGTCTATTGCTAGAGTAACGTCTTAGAACATGTGACCACAGAAGAGGCTGAATCCAGTTATAGGTATATAGTCTTCTTATTAAATGATATTTTTTTTTAGTTGGTTTTGTTTGGCCTTCGTGTCAGTGCTTATTGGTTGTTGTTATGAAATGCTTAAAGCGAACCTATCTTGCCCGTCGTTTAATAGGCCACCCTGGCCTGCCTTCACCAAACACACTATATGCATTGTCCTCTCCAGCCATGCGCTGTTGATAGTGTAGAGTGTATTAATTCAATTCGATGTTACAGGCTAGGCTTCTAGAGTCAAGGAGGTATTAAACAAGAGCATTATCAAGGAGGGTCGAAATAAGGAGTGGCAATGGGGAGGGTCTTATATGAAGAAGTGTGAGGAAGGGAACATGTAAAGTAGCTTGGATGCTAAGTTTAATAAGTCTGATTTTCTTTGTCAGGGCTTGAATCCTGATTGGGTTTAGTTAGTTGGTATTTATTAAGTGGTTTCTCATGCTCTTTCCATATAAATTAGTTATATTTCTTCTAACATTCCTCCTTCCTCCTCTTTATTCATTATTGAACGAGTAATAAGGCGAGGAGGACTAAGAAACCTGGGTGTTATTTGCACCTATGGGAAAATGGAAAAAGTTGTCAGTCTTATGTATTCCAGTTTATCATGGCGTGGAGGATAAGGTTCAAATCTTCTGTTAAAAAGTTTGCACATGAAATACCTCATTATTTTGAAAATAATTGTTTATCAATCTGACCATTCTCTCATTGCCAGTTTTTGTTTATTTCTAATGCTGTCCTTGAAAATTACGTTTTTATTAGACTTAATCATAGCCTGTTATTTTATTCTATAAACTAGAAAATTTGGCAGTGTAGTTTTAATATTCACATATTAAAAAAAATGATTAAAGTGAATATTATGGATAACGTCTCTAAATAAAAATATTTTCACCGCGTTGAATGAATTGACGACTGCTATTTAGTTTTCTTTGTGACTGTATATTATTAGCATTATTACCACCGCGTCTTACTAACCGTTCGTGTTGTATACACTTACGCTATGTGTAATGGTAGGGTGATTGTGAGAAGAAATGGAGAACCTGCAGTTTAACGTGGGATCCGAACCACGGTGGAGGCCTGGTATTCCCCACATTCACAAGTTGTGATTAATACACGTCTTGTCAGAGGAGAATGAAGGGATTGGCAATCAGATAAATCTGTGCCGGGACCGAAGATTGAACCGCAGACCCCCAGAACATAAGTCTGACACCTTATCCCTAGACTGCCAGGTCACCAACGAGTCCTGGTGAAGGGCGAGCCGATTGTTTGTATACATTTATTGAACCACATAATTACTCTGGTGTAATTTTTATTATTCTCAAGAATATTTATCCAGGCATTTTTTAGTATAATAATTGGGTGTTTTGGTGTGAGTCCCGGTAAAGTGTCAGCCGGACATTTGTATATATCTATGGAACCACTTAACCAAGGGAATTTTTTTCTGTAGAATATTTCTTCAGGCATGTTTTAACATAATATAATCAAGTTTTGTGTTCTGCATCTCGTTGAAAGACCAACCGGATATTTGTGAATATCTCTGGAACAGCAAACCGATTTCGATGTAGTTTATTATAGTCTGTAGGATATTAGCCAGGCAATTTCTAACATGATATACTTGAGTTTTGGGGTTCTAATTTCTGTTTAAGTTTTGGATGGATGTTGTATGTATGTTACTTAGAATTTTTATAACTATATACGCAATTGCAGTGTAGTTTTTCCAATTATGTATTATTTACGTTTTAACTTTATTTAATCAAGGGTTTTGCTGTGAGTCCCTGGAAATGGTGAGAGACCTAGCGATAATGGATTTTGTGGGCCAGCTGGAAGGTGAAATTTCATTCTTCCGCGAAGGGGATAATAGTCCAGAGTTAAATATAGGAGAATATTTATATGTAACATAATATTATCTATTTCAACCACCTCAACTTCTCATCCGGTCTACACGCCTAAAATTATTTTTGCTGGTCAGTGATGTAAAAGATACAAATTAAATAGGATGTAATCACATTTTTTTGGAGGTAAGTTGGAAAACAATTTAGGAAAAGGTTTCTGAATATTTCCGGCCAGGATTAGAACCCTGTTTCATCAAAGAAAATGGGTTATATGAGAAAATATGTGCGTGTATACCGATTCAGTAGAATATAAATTATTTACGGCATTTCCTAGAATACCTATTTTAATTTGTTATTCTGTTTATTATAAGATATCAAATATTCAATTTTGTGTGTGTTTTGAGAAATATTACACTTGTCTATAGGCTATTATTTTGGGGCATGTTTTTTGAAGTTCAATCAATAATTTTTCTACTACAATGTGATTACCACAACTCTCAGACTCACTTCGGTTGTGTAGTTAGCTAACGCACTATTTTCATGTTGAGCTAGATTGACGAGCATGCGGAGATCGAGGTTCGAATCTCGCTCGGGTGAACGGAGGGTGGTTCCCCCTAAATGGTTTTCCACTAACCCCCCACGCAAATGCTGGTTAACTTCCTCTAAATTCACCTTTACCAATACCTTATTCATCTCAATAATTAGAAAATAGGCATACTATCAGAACGGGTAGTAAGACGTAATATGTTTTCAAATCTCTTTTTTTTTATTTGTCTACCTGGAAATAATATTAAACATTTTAAATCAGGATCGGGACCCTTAAATTATATAAATTTTAACTCAGCGTCTTAAAAGTAAAGTAAAATCTTTTAGATTTAATTTGTTATTTGAACTACATGTGCGTAATATAATAATTAATCATTAATAAATTCATGATTATCTATTCACAGTAATTAAGATTCTGAAAAGGTGGAGACCTGTTTTATATTACCATGTAAAACCAATAAATATGGGTATTACTGCTGTGAAAATAATGTGTGGCATGGTTAAATATTTAACAGCTAAATAAAAGCCAGCCCATATATTAATGAGACCAAACATAATTAATTAACTAAGTATGTAACGAATTTTTGATTTTATTAATAAGGGAACAAAAAAAGTAGAATTAATTTAATAGATCAAACCATTTGAACATCGCAAAAAGACATAACCCCTCCCTCATCACTTCTTCCCTACAGGTAAGAAATATTTTTAGGACTTAAGGCTTTCTCTAAATCCGGCCTCGGGCGTAGCCTAGGCAAACTATTCAGCAGTCATGTGAGGAGGTCTAGCATACCGCGTGGGCTTAGTGAGAGAGTTGCTACCTTACAATCTGGACGGACTGTACATGAAAACTGGCACCCCATCAATAAAACAATAAACTGATAATATGAATTTGTTAATTTTTATGGCATAGATAGTATATATTTTGATCTTATAAAATCATAATTGTAAAAAAATAACTATATTTAATATCAATTTTGGTGAAATTGTCTGAAATCAATCAGACATATCTTAGCAAGTGGTGCGTAGCCAACATTTTATAATGGAATATTATTTTTATTTTTAAAACCACGTCTTATTACCCGTTCAGGTTATACGCTCATGTACTAATTACGTTATTGGTTTTAGAGATTAGGAATGTTATATTCATACGAAGTGTATTCACATTTGCGTGGAGGGAGAGTGGAAAACTATTTTAGAAAACCACCCTCAGTACAGCCGACCAAGGCTCAAACCTCGATCTCCCCGTCATCGGCAGTCTAGTCCACTGCGAGAATAGCTTGTAGATCACGCAGCCTCCGAAGTGGCTCTTTAATGGAATAAAATTACCTAAATTTGGTCAAGCAACATAGATTTATGGATTAAATAGCCAGTCGATCATATTTTCTACTTACGGTTATGGCCGCATCTAAATATCCTAGTCTTTAAGTTGAAAAACGATATTTGGACACGGGAATCGAATCCTGGACTTTGGATCAGTATGTCAATGCTCTAACCACTGAGCTATCAAGGAATTGTGCAATGCTCAGGCCCATTCTTCACCATATTTTAAGGCAGAGTCTGTGATGGATGGGTGGAAATTTAAGCTACATATGATAATGTATATGTAGGTTAAATAACTTGTCTATAAGTTAAAACAATATTAGTTTATCTACATAACTTAGTTAAGAAACAACAAATATAGATAAATACAGTAGCCCCATGGCTTCTTTGGTGCTGACTGATCGCTCACAGCTAACTTCTGTCAGTCAGCATTTAGGTACATACCTACATTTTGACCGTCAGAAGTGACAGCTGCTAAACACATGTTTTTGCAGATCATATGGTTTGGCGTAGGGATACATAATTTGGCCTGGTAACTTTTCAAAGCCTTTAGCTATCAGTCAGCACAAAAGAAGTCCTGGGGCTACTGTAGTTTGCGAGTAGCTTCGTTTTGAAAATTTGAAATTGTTAAAATACATTTTTAACGTGTTTGAAATGTAGTTATAAAAAGTGTATTAACAAGATAATGTTTTTTTTATAAAAATAAATTAATTAAGAATAGTTTGCTGAAAACTTATTTTTGAAAATTTTCTTCTGATCTATAATACACAATATATGAAAGTTTGTGCAATTGTTTCGTACTATTTATTTTAAAAACAATTCACAGAAAATGTATAGGAATTAGTATTGAAATCACTTATTATTTTATAAAGATGTTATGAAGTATTTAGGGGCCTATAGGTAATCGGATTCCAACTGCACAGGCTATGCATGTCTATGACTAGGATAAAACTCAAAATTATGAGAATGTTTCCAAGTCCAAATAACTAAACTGTTATTAGGAGCATGTTTCAGCTGATGAACACTATGATTCGACTAAACATCGATTGTGACATTAAAATGATTCAGATATAGATATTTTGAGAAGATTAAAGCCTTCAAGATTTTTTTTTTTTATTTGATACGTTTGTATTTGTCTTTTAATTTTTAAAAATTAGCACAATTCAAACACTTTCAAGCAGTTCATCATTGGATAAATAAATTGTTAAAGCTAAATGTTTTCCCACTCTTCCTCAGCGTAAATGTCGTATAAATTCCTATAAATGAAACCTTCCTAATCCTTTGCCATTATTGTAAATATCTAGCTGCCTAGACGGGAAGTAAGACATGGTACAAACAAGAAAACTAAAGGTCTGGTTGGTAGCAAAAACTTTTCTCAGTGAGTAAATGTCTCTAAAAATAATGCTATGTCTAGACTACAATAATAGAACATATAATTTTCTACTTGCCACTTCCCTCTCCATTTTTATTTTCCGTGAGGATAGGAGTTAAAACCATCAAACCACCAAACCAGCATTGGAGAGATGCTGGAATACTTTATTCAGACAGTTCCAAAATGCACAAGGAATAATTGGACAAGAAAACAGATAAGGCTTAAAACTATTATACTACATTTATACTTGATTTAAACTCGTTTAACATTTGTTAACCTATAAATTAAATTTAATTCTTGTCAGCTTTGAATACCTCATTCAAACATTAAACATGTTTCATTATAAATGGTATATTTTCAAGTCGTTTAGTGACCATAATCTATTATTTGTTTTAACCTATTTTGCAGATGTTAAACTCTTAACTTAAACTTCATAATTTGATTTTAAACTTATTAAGCTTAAACATCGTTTTGTCCAACATACTTTGTTCTCTGTAAGTTTTACAACAACCTTTTAACGTACAAATTAATTATCTAAGGAACACTCAAAACCAGTACAAAGGATAATTCTAAATGAATATAATATAATATAATATATATAATGAAATGAAATAAAAGGAAAAAAATGAAGATAGAAATTTAATTAGCAAAAGCCACTGGGATTATCATAGTTGAGTGGATGTATAAAACTATCTGAATAAATATATTACATTAGTTATTTATTTCATTTAGAATTAATCCTTTGTACCGGTTTTGGGTGTTCCTTAGATAATTAATTTGTATAGATAATTCTCCTTACTATATCACTATGAATATAACTAACCTTTTAACGTGTTTTTATGTATTTTACATATCATCACCTTATATATAACTAAGTCGATGATGAATTATTCATTTTATGTTTAATGTTCATAATTTGATAATATGTTTCTACCATAATTAAACCTAATCATACATTTCAATTTACAATTTCAATTGATTATATCAACTATCTTAACTAATTTATTAATCAACTCTTTTTATATACTTTTTGAACAATATTTCTAAGTATTAACTTTTAATTTATATCCACTCCTTACTTTTAACTTGTTTAGAATGTTTTCTAAAATGTTAATTAAATATATTTAAAAATTACACCTGGACACTGAAATCGAACCCAGAACATTTTGCCTATCGCTCCAATGCTCAACCATTGAGATAATATAGGATTGTCCCGTGCTTATTAATCCCCCAAGCTTTGCCATTAATAAATACATAATTGTGTAGCATTGTTTTATTCCATATGATAGGCTAGCTAAAACATGCTCAAATTATTACAGCCGCTTAGAAATGGTAGGTTTATCATAGACCGAGAGTTTATACATCTTATTTCTGAATCACTCATTCACTCCATCAACATTTTCACCACTTGGTACCATCAAGGTTCAAACCAAAGACAATCAAAGGCATAATATAAATATCTATACTATTATTATAAAGAGGAAATATTTTGTTGTTTTGTTTGTTGTAATGGATAAACTTAAAAACTACTGGACCGATTTTACAAATTATTTCACCAATATAAAGCTACATTATCAGCAAGTAACATAGGCTATATTTTATTTTGAAAATTAAATTTATTCGTCATAAAAATGTCGATAGTATATTATATAGTCGTTGGAAAAAAAGTCGTTGAAGGGAAAGTGGGGTTGGTGAAGGGGCGGGGGGCGGGGGGTAGGTTGAGGAAAGAGGTATGAGATGAAAATAGGAGGGAGCATAAAAAGAGGGAGGGGGCTATACAGTGATGGTAAGACTATTAAAAAAAAGTTAAAAAATGTTTTGTTTTTATATTGACATGATGGATGATTTGAAGCTTTGTTTTACAAGTTTCCCTTACAATATTTTTTTTAACGGGGAAGGGGGCTAGTTATGTATACATCAACGACCTCAACCATAACTAAAAGTCTTCTAAAATATGCATTAAAATAATTTTTGATAATCTTTTCTAAATTAATATACTCACTTCAAGTTCACATTTGTGATTTAATCCACAAATCCTCCAGTTCATTTTTAATAATTGCTACATGAGAGGGCTAACTGATTATAACTGAAGGGATTAAGCTTCCAAACCAAAATAATTAGTTGTGATGATTCGTTGGATTTAATTAATATCTGGTGTATAGGGGTGGATTTAATCTATTAGGCTTTGATAATTAATTTAGCGTATTCTGTGGAAATAATATGCGTTTGCGATACATATTAATATTGCAGGGTATTCACCTAAATGTATAAATTAATCAATTGACAAAAAACATTTTTATTTACAAAAGTGATTAAAAGAAATTAAGTGGCTTGTGCGTTTATGCTTTTAATAAAAAGGCAGAACTGTTGAGAGTATTTATAGTCGTAAAATCAGTTTACTAGTACATGACAGGCCTAGTTTTGAATCAATATCTACTTCGCTCAACAGTTACATTAGGACAGAGTACTAGTATGTAATTTATGGTACAAGGATAGGGAATAGGATCATATATTTTTCCTGGTATCCTGTGATCAGTAATAATCCTTGGTGTAAGGTCCTACTCACTTTGTCCAAATAGTAGGTATTGGAAATACAGGTGATTGCATGGGCTACTAGCCCCATGTACTATGAATTTGCCCTTTGATTCACTGTATATAAACCAAGGGTCGTCAACCTTTTTAGGTCCAAGTATACAGACAAGATAAATAACAGATCACAACCTTACGGGAGATTTTCTGCGCCCCTCGAGTCAGGTAGAACTTAAAATATCCCGTGATAACAGCATTTCCAAGTGAGAATTTTTCAAAACAACTCACTTTAAATATGTTCCTCGTGACGTGATCAAGTTGGCCCGCCACATTGCAGAAAAAAAATATTTTTTGTCTAATCGTTTGTGCTCTATTTGTGCTCATATATGCCCGAACATGAACATTTGTGCTGTGAAACTGGCCCATTTAAGAAAATATTCAATGTGGCGGGCCAACTTGAGCTCAAGCTAACCTGCCACATATTGAAAAACACAACCTTTTTTTTACTTTTAAACTCCTTTAGGCGATGAAATTTGAAAACCCCTAAACATTTCTCACCCAATTCTATAAGGAAACATACCTTTTAAATTTCAAGTCTCTATGTCCACTAGTTCAAAAGATGCACTAACAGTGGACTTTGAAAACTTTCGACCCCCCTTTTTCATATCCTACATGTTGAATTTTGCAAAATTCGGTTCTATCTCTGGTATAGGGCCAGAAAGGAACCTTTACTCAAAATTTCAAGTTTACATATTTGAAACCATTAAGCTCTTCTAACAAAACCACAAACTCCCCCACCTCGTTTATTGTCTCTACAGGCAAAATTGGCTTTATAGTTTGGAATTTTAAGCAATAATGTCTCATCCTAATATACCCACACTCGTGTTAATATCACTAAACCAATATTTAGTTTAATATAAGAGAGAAAACATAATAAATCCTCAAAATTTTCCTATATACCACTAATATTTAGATATAGTATTTTAAATAACAGTTGAAATAGACTTTTGGCCAAAATTAACTGTAGATAAATGTTTTCAATAGATACTTCTTCTATGATATAAGTTTTGGTATCCACTAAGTAAGAAATAATGTTTTAATAAAGATGAAACTACATACTAGTTTATAAGTTATATAAATAAACTAGTTTCCAAATTATTAAGGCTAATAACTAGGCCTACCTCAATACATAAATTGTATGGTACACCACACAGGATTTCTTTCTCGTTTGTCTAGAAATGGAAACTTTACTTAAAACTCGTAAGATTTGTGAAACCAGATAAGAGACATTTTTGTAAAAAAAATTATGGAAAAAAGGGCATCACATCCCACCAAGAGGCATAAATGAAAGAAACGCATTATTCAAATTTTACAGAAACATATTGTTCATCAAAAAGCATAATAATCAGATTCGATTTCCAAGACCTCAATTAAAAAGATATATATATATATATTTGCCAATAGATTGGAAGCTAGGGACCATCCATAAATTACGCAAGGATTTTTTGGAGTGGGGGTGGGCAGAATCCATCTTAACTATGGATTTTATCACTATTTATGGTTTGACAAAATCTAAAAAAAAAAAACACTTCTACAGGCGCGAGCTCAAAAAGGTTGCACCTAGCGATGACAGATGGCACTGAAGCGTAGCCTATAGACACACACAGCTATACATAGCTATAAACTGTCATTTACTAAAAGGTGTGTTACACATCATCTTACTGCAATACGTATTATATAATTTCACATCACCATTCCTTAGGTATAAATTAATATAATTTACAAAATCTTAAAAAAAATTACGAAAGATCGGTAAGGGGAGAGGGGGAATTCAAAATCTTACCATCCCTTAAGTAGGGAGATTTTGGGGGAAAAGGAGTCAAAGTAATGAAAAAAAGCCTTAAGTAATTTATTTACTGCCCCCTGTTGGTTTTATAAAAAATATTTCAAGTAAAGGTTTAAAAAAAATTACTACAACCTTACAATAATGAGTTATTTCTTGTCTCAAATACTTGCGGAGATATGATTAAAATTTGCAGTATCTGCTTATGTAAAGTACATTTAAAATTATGTTCATGGGGTGATTAGCACGGCCATTTAGTTTCTAACGATAAAAACAATGACCAAATACGAGATATAATAAAAATCGTTATAGCAAATTTTGAGATAAATTGTTTTTTCTCAATTTTAGGGTAAAATATCTAATTCCAAAAACTCCTCGGGGTACCTTATAAAATCATATATACTAAGTTTTAGCCAGAGCAATAAAATGGTGTCGGCTCTACGCCTAGATGTAGACACACAGGCAGACGGAATCGGAAAGAACAATTTTTCTGTTCCTAGGGGTTGACAGTTAATAAAATTTGGACTTCATTTTGTTAACGAGCACAGTATTTTTCTCTTCAAGGTGTCGCGAGAAAGTCAAAATTGTCTTTTTACCTAGAGAAGAACACAAATCATAGTCTTGTACGTTTCGGGTTTGAACGTGGTGCTAATAATAATAATAATAATTTGATAAGCCCGTTTCCGGTAATATAAATTACGAGGAAATGACAGAACAAATTTTGGCGAAATGACACTCATTTTTAAGATTAGGAAATCAGGATGCCGGTAAAAAATAATGGTCTAAAACTCAAAACCATTTCCCTAGCGAGTTTTCCTTTTGTGTGGTTAGTGGTTCATCTGTAGGACTACAATATTTCTCGGCTTACATCAACATGGAAACCATGATTTGTGTATAGCTGTACATTGGTAAATAAAATATTTGTCTTTGTTTAAAAATAACATCAGCTCAATCGTTACTTGAGTGGTTTGCCCAACGAATAGATAAGAGATCTGAGAGAGGGGTCATTTTAATGTTCTCATCGGGGCGAGAAAGGGGCAAAATATACGTTCTATCTTAGTTATTTATTTTCGGTGTGTAACTAAGTAGCCTTTGAAGAGTAAACTTTTAACTCAAAAGTCCGTGAGGACTTATTATAAAGATCCTTTCCCAATAAAACGTCTAAAATACATTTCAGTGTAATAATCTGCAGTTATCACTGCAACGACCCACTAGTTGAGGTATAAACTTGACCATGTATGGACATACATTTAGATCAGTTCAAACTGATCAGTTTTAACTGATAAGATTTCTCTGAAATCCGAACTTTTAGCGTACTGTATAGGAAGCGCTACGTATGTGTTAGAAGGGGAACCGGTTCATAACCTAGCGCAGTGAGAATTTGATACGTTAGATTAAATAACATCTCTTTTTGATATATATTTTACATATCAAGGGTCCGTAGTATCGCATTTGTACTCATTATCTGAAATCGTGGCATTTTGATCTACTGATATTTTGTTATTTGTGTAACTAGCTACCGGTAGCATTTCTGTGTTTTTTGTGGATAAATAATTTTGGTGTGATTTGGTGACATAACAATACAAATAATGTTGTAAATATGGATATTAAAATATATTTGTATCAAAAAATAAGGAAAACTTGGTTGGGTGGGGGCAGGGAATTGGGGTATGTAGGTGGGGGAGGGGTTGTGGGGCAAAAGGGAGCGTGATATTTTCTTATTAATATAGGGGGACGTGCTTCTAAAATTTTGGAAATCACTGGTACAAGTCATTATCACTCTTATTATAAACAAGATCACCAGATATTGGAAGATCTGGGTTCAAATACCAGCAGGATGTTGTCAGTATTTTTCTCTAAATGGTTTACCCATCTGCCCACACGTGAATGTGGATACATTTTCTCTATAGGATACCTTCTAATATCCACACCATTTGTGTAGTAAATAAATATGGGTAGCTCAGATCGGTAATAAGCCGTGAAGAATAAAAAATCAACACAGTCAACACAGTAAGTTCAGTTGATCTGTTGTTAAACCCTCAGGTACGGACATTTTTTTAATTAATATTGTTGAAATAACATTTTGGCTTTATACGTGTTATCTTTACTAGACTGTAATAAAAAATCTTTGTATTTCACTATGCCAGCTTGGGTTTTTACGGAAAGTAATATTTTGATGGTGAATAAGGAGCAAAAAAAGAATAATTATTCACGGTTCTCAAAATGAGGGTTTCAATACTAACTTTGGTTGAACAAATATTTGAATTAAACTTGAACCTTTTTAGGGCACAGAATTCGTCATGTTTTTTAGTAAGACTCCATTTTCTAAGATAGTCCGTTTATTAGGTTTGCTATTCCAAGTGAGTAAGAGGGCAGATGGAGGATATTAACAGAACAGGGTCGCACCAATATATATATATATATATATATATATATAATATATATATATATATATAATATATATTATAATTTTAAAACACTTTAAATTGCCTCAAAAATATGTATTCCTTGACTCTCCCCTGAGACATTGCAAAAATATATATGGGGGCAACCTTTCTCTCTCTCTCTCTCTCTCTCTCTCTCTCTCTCTCTTATATATATATATATATATATATATATATATATATATATATATATATACTTATATACTTTTAATTATATATATATATTTATATAAGGGTAAAGTAGTAGGCAAAGCTAAAGCATTTCTAATGACCTTGACCAATGTTTATGGGATTGCAACCCCCCCCCCCTCCTTGCCCCTCGCCAGCAAACATTGGCCAATGGTTTAGGGTGTTTACAACTCAGGGCCTGCTGAATACTTATCGCAAGCAAAACAGTGTGCCAACAGTTCAACAAATATTCAAGAATCAAGATCACAATAATAATTATTTCTAGGCTAGTATAGCTCAAGTAAAATAAAATAAATGCAAATAATATATGTGAAATAATCGTATAAATAAAAAGCTTTAAACTATGCAATAATTAAATACATATTTTATTATGTTTATGTATTCTAGGCACATGTTTCATTATGTATTTGGCAAGCATATTTACCACCATTTTAGAGTATACACAAGTCCTGTCGGCGTGGAGGGTGGGGAATGAGGGGCCATTTTAACTGTTATTATATTATATTATTATATTATTATATATATATTTTATTATTATGCACCGCGTCTTACTACCCGTTCGGGTTATACGCATTTAACTGTAGTAGCTAGACAATGTTTTTGTTTTTTAGTATGAAGTATTTATGAAGTTTTAACCTTGTTCTTTTAATTGTTGCTTATAAGTTGATAATTTTTTTTGCAGCATATATTATCTGATTATTAGTCATTGTGATGTTATATAATTATACATCAAAGAATTACAAATGTTAGGAATGTAATTTCACAGTTTCAAAATGATTGATCAGAAAAATATAAAATAAAATTTATTTCGGATGTAAATGTTTTAGCAATAAACCAATGATGTAGCGATAGAGAAATATGCCCAATAGGAAAAAAAATCTCCCCTTTGTTACTGTCATCACAGCTTACGGATCTAAATAGCTTCTGGAGCATATTAGGATTTAATAGATAGTTGTAGGCTCATAATTACTAATACAACACATGTTGGACAATCCACCTTATTTCTCCCACCAATTTCTGATGGACGCTTGATCCATGTAATATTTCATTTTACTTTTAAATATATATATATATATTTTATATTACTTTGCGTATTGCTACCTGCGAGTCCAACACCTTAGCTCAGTCGGAAATTTGCCTGTCCACTAGGTTAAGGGTTCCGGGTTTGATTTATGGCATGGCCTAAAAAAATTATTGGTAAAATTGGGATTTCCCATCTCACGGCGATGAATTAACGGTAAGGAAAGCTGGGTGTTGTGTTTGATTTAGATTTAAGTTAAGTCGTGTGCTGAATTATAATCACTTGGCCCTTAAATAAATTTAAAATGAAAATCTACCTGTGTGTATTTGTAATTACACTCAACCAATTTAATAGTTATGTTACACTTATAGAGTCAGGAGTGTGCTCATAACATTTAGCATAATAACAAAATGTGGTTTTTTGTATTATATTTAACTTGTAGATTTAAAATTAGCTATATTAAAAAAGCTTCAAGTTAATATTTACTTTCTAACAATAAGACATAAATTCAATTAAATTAAAACTAAATAAAACACGAAATACAAAAATATAATTTTGAAGTTATCATATTATTATAGAGAATAAGATAATGTTCTATCATACACAAAGAATATTTATAATACAATAATTTTTACAAAATTTGATATTTTCAAACTAAATCAATTCTAAACTATGGAAAAAGTTCTGTCGTTTCCTGCTAGATGGGTCTGTCATCGAAAGCACCTATAGCTCTCCTACTCAACCCCTTTTTGGAATTATCCATCATTCCATCTTTTTTGAAAGCCCAGCTACTCCCTCTTTATATACTGTTCAGGTTCAGAGTCCAGTTCAGAGATTTGAAAAGCTTCGAGATATCAATCCGAATATTAATTAGCGTAGTTTTCCGGATGTAAGTGTACTGGGATTTTGTATTACTTTTGGTTCAAAAAAACTAAATGTGATGTTTGGGATATGAGTTTCCTAACGAATAGATAATGTCAAATCAGAACTCTTAGTTGTTTGGAATATATGTTTTTTTAAATCAATAGTTTTTCCGGTAAGGTTTTGTATACAATAAACATAAACCCCTTTCCCCTCCACCTGCAAAAACCTTTCACCGTACGCCACTTCTTACTATAGATGAGACGCTCGAACCCTTGATTCCTCAAATCCCCGAATCTTATGGTATCCAAGAGATTCGAGATTCATAGAAATTTTAACAAAAATCTCATGAAAACCTTGACTTGATATAAAAATTTTAAGTAATTTGTAAAAGTAATTATATATACCTGTGTAAATGGGAGAGTAACAAAATCACAAAAAAAGACAAAATTTTATTAATATAATTATTTACTAAAAGAGTGTCATGTTTGTGGTTTTTTACGTAATAGATATGACAGGCAAAATATCATTGGCCAGTGGAAACAAGCCCTAAAAACTTTTTTTTTTTAAAATTAAACTTAAATTATACATTTTTAAAGATTCGAGGACTCAAATTTGAATTTTATATTCGAAATAAAGTTAAGATTTGGATTCGAGAAATTTTGGGTTCGACTATCCCTATTATATATACATGTATGCATAAATATATACACAAAATAAAAGATTAAAATTGATATCTTATCCACCTCCATTTTAATCATTAAAAGTAAACATATATATTATTTTAAAATAGTTTATTTTTTATGATTAAAATGCTATGCATATTAAATCAAAGGTCCAAAATTTAAAATAGCATTAATTTATTATTATTTTATTATTTTTATCACAAAACAATTATTTGAATTACTTAGTTTAGAAAATGTAGTTTTTTTGTTTTAAGGAGATCAAAAAATAAACTAAACACAAATTTTACGAAAAAAATGTTGTAATATTTTTATAGCTCAATTAGTTAAATTAATTGTGCCATCATATAATTACACTAAAAAACAAGAACAATCATTCCAACGTCTAATAAGACTAAGATAATAAGACTCACAATGAGAAAAGTACCACCAAAAGTTTTTATTCTAGTTTCATCAAGTGCACATTAAGTGCACAGAAGAAGCTTAGAAACGGCGTGGTTTTGGATTAGTGGGAAGGGAGGGGTGGAATATGAAGGGAAAGATTGTGTTGTGCAGTATCTTAATTACGGCCAGAGACACACAGAGTAATTACAAAGCTCATTAACAGACAGAAGACGAGAGCTGCTCTTTACCGAGAGGGTTGGAATCCAGACGCTTTAAGTCAAGAAGGGCGCATCATACAAATTTGAAAAAGTTTTTTAAGTAATTGTTTCTTAAATATATAGATTGTAAAATTGTTTTTATTATATAAACCTAAAAGCACAACCTAAATCTGAGGCTTGTGCTCTAATTTAAAATAATATTTTTCTTACGGATGTTAAACTAGAATTCACGAATTGAAAAAAAATATATATTTTTCTACTAAACAAAAACATATATTTTATAAAATATCACATACCGGTACTCGTGTAGTATAAATTAAAATAACAATTTGTAACTATTTTAGTTTAAATAATAAGTAACTAACATGTGCAATCCGTTTACCCCGAGAAGAAGCATTCTTACCTTCACGGATTACACTATGACTTTCTTTTAAACTGTACCATAGTGAAGTAGATCAAGGTAAACTTGCTATTTGTCTTGGGAGTGTTGATAGCTGACAGCTAGCAGAAGATATAAAAATGGTTAAAAGAAAAACATAATTAAAAACAAATTCTGGTTATTGGGGATAAAGAGATAAGATCACGTAACACACATTTCCCAAAACAATGACTTTTATATCTCAAACCCTATAAGGACCCAGCAAATGTTTTTCTAAAATTTATTTAAATATGACAGATAATTCTTTTTAAGATAATCTCAAGTGCATTGGAAAGGTATCATTATTGTCTAACATATGGCAGCACTAACTTTATTCGAGTAAAAATTCTCCTATACCCTAAAAATTGTCTGTTGTGTTTTTTTTGACTGCAGGAAGTGACAACAAATCAACTTATGTTCCTGCAGATCATTTGTTTTGGCGTATGGATATCAGAGAGTAAATTGATAGCGTTTGCTAACTGTCAGTTATCACCACTCCTATGGTGAATAGACTCTATCTTAAATCTAAAGGAAGGGTACATAAACGGACTAGTTTATTTATTTTAAAGAAACATAAAAGAAATAACTTATTAATTTCATATACAAAATATAATAATGATATTTGAGTGCAACTTCTCACTTCTAAGAATATCAAATGTATCAACAATAGATTAATAATCTATTGTATGAACAACAAAAGAGCATTGTTGTCAACGACTAAAAAAATCGATCCTCCAGGTGTGTGAAGAGATTTACTAACACATGTGGATGCATTGAATCTTATATTCTGAAATTATTCATTAATATGAAATTTGTTAAGGGTGGGAACGTTATATAAAATGTATTATTTAATGAAAATCTATTTCATTACAAGCACATGACCTACAAACCTAGATACTCACCATTTAATAGGCTGATGAAGCCGTATACAACAAGTAAATATATTTGTGACCATCACCTGGAGTCCAAATAGGATCTTTTGGAATCTAGACTGATATCATTTTAGCCAACTAATAATCGGGCGTAGCACCAGGAGCCATAATATTAATATGATTCTAACTATTTTTACTTTCTCATATAAAGAGACAATTTTGTAATCGTTAAAATTGTTAACTTCAAGAATGTGATGAGTTGATGATCCTTTACGTTTCATGTACCCAACAATAAATAAAAGAGTTAATTTTACAATCATGTTAGTCTTCTATCTGTCTGTCTGTCTCCTCCTGAGCACGGATATAAAGATTTAAAGAGTTTTGTTCAAAATTAATATTTTGATACTTTATAGTTATACCACAGGTCCTTTTTATATTTAGACACTAACCCTCAAACTAAGTGTAGTTTACTCTTTAGTGAATTCTAGGTATTCCAAAATTTTCGAAAAACGCTCTAATGGTTTTTTTAAAATGGATTCCTATGCAGTGTTTTACAAGATAAATAGCATGATATACTTTTTTTTTGGGGGGGGGGGGGAGGAATTTGCTTAAGGGGAGTGATAATTTTAACAATTTTTTTTTTTCGAAAATAACATTAAATATTTTGATTTGAAAGTATATCTGGGGAGTATTTTACATGACAAATATAACTGTGTGGCTATTTTTGAGGAAAAATTGGCTTAAGGTTAGTTTACTGATGGCTGATTAAAAAAAAATTGAATGTTTCAAAAATTGTGATAATAATTTGCATTAAATTGATTAGCTGCTAAGTTTTTACATTATTAATAATTATATGTATAGTTGTATTTACTAAAAAAATAATTTAGTTGTTTACTTATTGATTTATTGTTTATTGTTTGATTATTGATTTTTAAAAGTTAGAATTTTTTTAATAACTCTAATGATTTTGTTAAAAATTGGTGTTTGTAAATTATTTTAAATAAGAAATTTAAATGTATGTTGATTTTCTCAAATAAATTAATTAATTGGTAATGCCAAATTTAAAAAAATCTTTTGAAAATATCATAAAATATTTAATTTATAATGGGTACCTGATAATTATTTTCATAATAAATAATAAAATGTCTCATTTCTGCAACTATAAATAATATCAAGGTGTTAAACCAATAAGTTAATCTTTCATATTTAATCAAATGACAATTTTGTTTTAAATTTTTATTATAAAGAATGTTTATCGTGATTAACAAGATGATGTACTTATTTTTCTGAGGAAAACTTACTTAGGGGTAACTTACTGAAAACTTATTTGTGAACATTTTGTATCAAGATATTGACACTATTTGAGAAATTTTGAACGAGTTTATCATAACATTAATTTTCTAAGTGTATAAAGCAAACAACATTACTTACTACCGCCTTGAGCTATCCTTAAAGCGAATCCAGAATCACACATGCCTCAGATTTTTTTTTTAAACAAGTGGAGAAGTATTCTATGGTCACATCAGGATTCGAACCAAGCTATCAAGAAAGAGGCTGGCCAACATCTAACAATCTTATCCAAAGTCGAGACCACCTGTGTTATAAGACGACCCCTTAGACCTACACAAATAGTTTTAGACACCAACCAAGTTTGAACTAGGCTACTTCAGACTTGTATTTATTATTATTGGTTGTATTACCACGTCTTACTACCTGTTCAGGTTATATCTGCGTGTATGATAATCACTCTAATGGTAGGGGATAGTAAGGAACCAATTTCAATGTAATCTATCAGCATTTGCTTCGAAGGAGAGTGGGAAACCATTTAGGAAAAATCATCCTTAATATACTTGAATTGGATTCGAACCCTGATCTATAAGTCATCAATAAGTCAGTCTAACACGATCGTGACGCCTTAGACCATTCGACCACTGAAACAGGTGGTATTTATAATAAAGCGATAGGATATTGTGCAAGAAAGTAGTGAACTAGCCTACAAGCAGTTAGAGACACAAGTTAAAAAAAAGTTCACTAGTTTTATATATTCAACATTGGCTAAAAACTATATGCATTGTCACTAGAGATCGGGGATGGAAAAATTTTCGTTTAAATTAGTTTACCGGAAAATATTACCTTGATTTTTCCCCCCAAAAATGGACTCTTTGGAAAATGTTCAATAGTATTTTTCTTGAAATAAAGAAAATAATCCAGCTATATAAATGGAACGAATACAATAGAAATAGCACGAGTTTAATTTCCCCCCAAAGACGTTTAAAACAGAAATATTATTAAATGAGTCACAATAAAGTAATAACAGTGATTCCAGTTTCCTTCTCACACCCATGTACCGACTATAGCGCTTGGTAGTTGAAACTCTCACTAGCACTGGTTCTGCTACAGACTTCAATATTATGATAAAAGTCTCCATGATGTGATTATTTTCCCCACAACTATCCACCTTTTATTGCCATTATTTGCTTGGATTTAGTATTTGCTAACATATGCTGTTCCCCTCCCCAACCCTTTTCTTACTCATCTCCAACACACTATTTGACGGATAAACCACCACTGAGGAGAATTCACCGGAATATTTTCATTTCTAAATTGTGATCAGATTTACATCTGCAACCCACTTGATGAAAACTTTGGTTTACATATAAATTTCGAATATAGTTTATCTACTTTACAAATCGAGAACAAAATCGGTCCGGAACGCAAGTCTTATTTATGAATATTTTCCGAAAATTGAGGAGGACGGTCGCCTTAATTTATATTTCTCTTGATGGACCCCCATCCATACAAATACTGATCACATTAAAATGATCTAAGCTTGGGTGTTTATAAAGCAAGAGGACCTGTAACTCTCATTTGGAAAGTACAGTCATCTAAAGAAGCTGATGCGTGCTGTAATGTAAATGTCGCGTAACTCGTTGTTGGCCCAAGAGGGAAGGTTGAATTCTTGGGTAAAGACACTCAGAAGGGAGGGGTGGAGAGTTTGTTTATCAAATGGTGGGGAACAACAGGAACAGACTGCTGCTGAGTTTGCTCATTGTGATCTCTCTTCTTATCCCCTCCTCTTCCTTTTCTTCCTACTCTTTCTCTCTAGGGACTTACTTCTTTCTTGGCTATCTGTACGTTGCAGCTGTGTCTCCTAAACTTACTTATTATTTCTCCATACATGGTTTCCATCGGTTTATATTCTCCTCTACAACTTCAATTCCATCTTATTTTACCTCTCCTTACTTTTGCATCTATCCTTTGCGTTTCCATTTTAATTACATCTGTCTCTACCATCAGACCATGTCTTTCCATTCTCTCTTATCCCTATCCTTTCTACTTTTCTACCCTTGCTTCCCCTCAAAACCCACCGCCTCTTCCCTCTTAACTCCCTGCGGAAGACAATGGCAAAGAGAGGAAGAGAAGATACCAAAGGCGTCCTTACTCGAGTGTCGCAACCGTTTAGCATGAAATTACAACCGACGCTTCTCAAAATGAAACTAAATAGAATAATTGAGTCGTTGGGGTGTGTTTTGTTTTTGTTTTATCAAAACCTCCGCGCGTCTGGGCTATTAGCGCGCATTCATCTTTCATTTGAATGAACGTCTGTTTGAGCTGTGTCTGATTCCAGTTTGTTTGAGGGGCATCTATAAAGCTGGAGCTATGATTTATTTCACCAGCGTTAAATTTATATGTATTAACACACACACACACACACTCCGTGGGAGATTGGGTTTGAAGTAACAGTTTGATGTGAAAACATTTTACTAGACCAGTAGTTTTTAAGGCGGGATTGAAGGGAACGCGAGTTAAGTTCAGTATTTTAATATTTTTCATATTAAAACATTGTTTTGGTCAGCATAAATCTAATAATTCTCCAGTAGAAACATAGGGATTCATCTTATTCACTTTGTGATGTCAAAAGTTGTTGAATATCTGTCAAGGGTGTCCTGGGATTTATTGACAACTTTTTCTCTTCATTTAAAAGGTTTCTCTTATAATGCCACTATTCTCATGACATATGTTCAACAACTGTTGATATAAACACACGAAGAAAATTAAACTATAGGTTATCTACTGAAGAAATATTTGATTTACTTAGGCCAAAAATAGTTTTATCTTTGTAAACTGAAAAATGATATGTGTACATGGGAATCAAACCTGGGACCCTGGACTTAGTACGCTATTTCTTTTACCAATGAAATATCCAGAAGTCGCCACGTGCCTAGGGTCATTCTTCACTCATATTTTAAGGCAGAGCCTGTGATGGACATGTGATTGATCAATTAAGATCATGGGCTATCAGATAACGCAGCCACCTTCAACTCGGGAGGGCTTTATGCTTCTAAATGTACTGTAAGATAACAACTGCACGAATGCACATGATAAACTAACTAGCCAAACTATTATATTTGCTGATTACGATTATAGCCACATCTAAATATCATGTTATTAAAATTGAAAAATCATATGCACATGCATATTGTTATCGTACATTTGTCAGCATAAATTCCTCCCGAGTCGAAGATGGCTGTGTTATTTGATAGCTCGTGTTCTTAATTGATCACACATTTGTAGCTGACGATTTCCACACGTCCATCATAGACTCTGCCTTAAAATATGAAAAATGGCCCAAAGAACTGGATTTCTCCTGAATAGCTCTGTGGGTAGAGCATTGGCATACTAAGTTAAAAGTCACTGGTTCGATTCCCGTGTCAAAGTGCAAATTTTAAATTTAATAATAATAATAATATTTAGCACCGCGTCTTACTACCTGTTAGGGTTGTACGCTTTAAGTATTAATTACGTTAATGGATTTAGGAATTGGTAAGGTTGAATTAGAAGAAGTAACCTGCATTTGCGTGGAGGGAGAGTGGAAAACAATTTCGGAAAAACCACCCCCAGTTCACCCGACCGAGATTCTAACCTCGATCTCCCCGTCCTCAGCAGTCGGCTCAACACGACAAGCGCGTTAGCCAACTACGCCACCGAGGCGGGTTTTTAAATTTAAAGAATGTGTTAAGTAGATGTGGCTGTAACCGTAAATATAAAATATTATAGCTTGGCTATTTATTCCATTAAAAAATATTAGTTATAAAAACTGCAAAATCACTCGCCTTTTCTTGTGTCACCTACACTTTACCTTATTCGGGGTTACGGAACTGGATCTCTGAACAATTTAAAATGAGATTTTTTGACTTAACAAGAACAACAGTCAAAATATCACTATTTGTAGCTAGCTTGTATAATGGTGATTTGCTATTTTTCTATAAATAAAATTAATATGACACAATCCTTATGAATTTCAATCTGTTCTGTTCCTATATTTCCGTATGTAAAGTGAAACCAAGCTATTAACACATTTAGAAGTATTACTTGTTGGTACCTAATAGGACTCGTGGTGATGATTTCGACAGTCTGGTGAGGGGGAATGGGGGACATATTGGGCGATCCATTGGAGGTCTGTATTCGTAAAAAAGGTTAACAACACCTGATTTAGACCATAAGTATATGCTTAGAGTTCAACATATACAATTAAAATATGTCTGAATTTTATATAAATATATATATACGTAAGTCTTTACTCTGTATAGCTAGTGGCAGTTTGATAAATTTTAAATTTCTGAGGACCTCCAGGACTTGGTTTTATACACGTCTAGGTTTATCTAAATATATGTTGGCGCAAAGCCCGAAAATGGCCAATGGATGGATTTTTCGCTCAATCCTAGGATTGGGTGTTTAAATAATGATAAAAGCCCGAAGTTTTACTCAATTTTGGACTTTGGTCGTCTCCAAATAGCCAAACCTAGGATTGTACAGTTACTAAACGACCAAAGGTTAAAATAACACTTTGACATAACATTTTATTTAGTTTATCGAGCAGACTGAGAAGATGGCAAGCTCCCAATTTTGAGCAACCACATTAATTCAATTGGACAAGGGGTTCTAATTAATATGCAGTCAGAACCAGATAGATATAACAAATTTATTTTAAATTATCAAAGCCACCTGACCAAATTTGATTTTTGAAGCCTAAAATAACCTAGCATAACCTAACCTATCCTAACCCAACGACTGTGTTTTAAACTTTGATCGTTTAGTAATTGCATAATCCTAAGTTTGGCTGTTTGGACACGGCCAAAGCCCGAAATTGAATATAACTTCAGGCTTTTATCGTTTTGAAACGTCTAGTACAAGGTTTAAGCAAAAACTCCGTCCATTGGCTGTTTTCGGGTTTTGTGTCCAACATATACATAAAATAGCGGTATTGAAGAAGGTAGATATTAGAATACGCGTGCCACAGATTGCAGAAATAATAATTGAAGGAAAAGTAATCTTGCACAGCACTGAGATCATGGGTTTTATTATGATAAAGGCATATTATTGCATACTTCATAGGTCGTACAGCCCTGAGTACCTGGATTATGATGATGATGATGATGGAAACCAGAAAGTGTTCATGCTTGTAGCCGACAGCTTCAAGAAGCGCTTTTTTACTAGAACAAAGAGACAGTCGAATGGGGGTGGAGATCTAATAGGGTGGCGAGCTTGTACCTGACAGATCCACTCCTAGTGAACACACTACCCCACTTATACAGCAAGTAATCTGAAGAGGCAATTTACAGGTTGTGCCAAAAATAATAATATACTGTCAATCTTAAAACAAGTAATCAATTTGATCATTAGTATATTATTATTTATTGTTTTATTAATCATCCATATTAAGTCAACTTTTTTTATTTGTATATATTTTTAGCACCGTGTCTTACTACCGTTCGGGTTATACGATCAGTACTAATGACACTAATAGCTTTAGGTATTAGGAAGGTTAATTTATAGGAGGTGTACCCACATTTGCGTAGAGGGAGAGTGTAAAACAATGTTGGAAAAATAAACCTCTGTAGACCCGACCGAGATTCAACCTCGATCTCTTCTACTTCTGCAGTATTTTCTCCTGCAAGAGTGAGGTGATAGACTATGCGGCCACCGAAGGGTCTTATTTGTATTGAAGGCCTATTATTTAATTTTATTTGATCTATTTTTGGATGTAGAAGTCTTATGATTTTAGATGGTGTTTATTTAAATTATGAGCTTATGGGTTGCTTCGCATATATATTTTAATGATTAGTTCTGGTTTAATCTGTAATCATATATTATATATGGTTTTCATTTTTACGTTCTCAGTAACTTACTACCCATTCGGGTGATCCACACATCTACTTTAAGGGGTAGGAATGATGAGGTTAGAATGCATAGGAAACGCACCCGTATTTACATGGAAGGAGATTGGGGAATAATATGTGGAAAACTGTCACAATAGATTCAGTTGAAATTTGACGCCTACATCCTCGTCTCAGGAAAACCAGATAGAAGAGAATGGTGTATTTATCGGCGTTCCGGCCGATGCGCTGGAATCGTTACTGTTCTTCGATATTTTAAGATGTCAGTCTTATCTTGTTTTGTTTACAAGTGATGTGGAGATGTTGGGTTTCGAATCCTGGACGGGTATACTAAGGGGGATGGGATGGGTTTTCCTAAATAGGTTTACCTTTACCCTTCACGCAAAAGCGAATACACCTCCTATAAATTATTCCTCCTTAATTCATATTATATTGTGGAAGCCGAGACCGGTAGTAAGACGTAGAGAACGCGAAGAAACAAATTCTGAGTGAAGAGACCTGGGTTCGAGCTATGAGAGACTATATTAGTGATGGAATTTTCCCCACAATGTTTCGCTAGATGTTTCCTACGAATTTCTCCACATCCTTCTGATTAATCGTTTCAAACATTTGCCATTCACTTACCCCTTTCAATCACGTATTTCTTCCACCTATGTATGGATGTATAGTAAAAAGCCTTAAACTGCTGCTTTCTTGTAATATAATAATAATAATATTAGCACCGCGTCTTACTACCCGTTCAGGTTATACGCTTTAAATACTAATTACGCTAATGGATTAGGAATTGGGAAGGTTGAATTAGAGGAAGTGAACCCGCATTTGCGTGGAGGGAGAGTGGAAAACCATTTAGGAAAAACCACCCCAATTTCACCCGATCGAGATTCGAACCTCGATCTCCCCGTCCTCAGCAGTCGGGCTCAACACGACTAGCGCGTTAGCCAACTACGCCACCGAGGCGGGTCTGCTTTCTTGTAAAGTAGAAAAGGTCGTTCAAAATATTAATAAATAAATATATTATCACGGGAATTAAATGATGAGAGAAAACCACCCCATCAAGTAAAAATATGCTTTAATTTTTGTTTATCACACTTATTTTTTTAAGCGCTAAGTTATACTACACGTTTGGGCTATACGCGTATGTCCTAATTAAACTTGTGTGTTAAGAATGAGAAAGGTTTAATTTTAGGGAAGTGTTTCTACATTTGCTTGGAGAAAGAAGGGAAAGCTGCTCAGGCAAAACCACCCTCAGTACACCACATCAGTCGTCGGCAGTCCAGTTTACTGCGAGAGTGAGCCTTACACCAGAGGTTACCAAACTGGTGTCCATGTACCCCATGAGGGTTCGTGAAACAAATATAGATTTTAAATTATTTTGTATATATATATATTTTTCACATCATATATAAAATATTTACTATTCACAATTTGTTTAGACGTTAGTTTTTTTTTATAATTGTTTGACTTAACAAATTTTTTTTTTATTATTGTGAAAAGGGCTACTTACAATACTGAAAATGTGTGAGTAGGTTTTTAATTTCACCTCGTATGTCGGGGTAAATTAGGGGGGCTGCAGTGAGTTATCATTTGCTTCAAGGGATTCTTAGTATGGAAAAGGCTAGGAGCCACCGGAGCAGGTGATAGCTATTAAAACATATTTGATTATTAATACAACTCAGTTGTGCGCTGATAAAACGCTAACATCCTTCTTTTGTCACGAAGTTTAAGAAAAATTATGTTCTAGGTTATACATTTTAATTATCTTAAAGACATAATTACCACTCCGAGAGCGTACTACTGTTTGTTTTTTAAAATCTAGTTTCAGATGTTTCTATTTTTCTGCCTATATCTGTACATGATTGCTTCACACAAAACCCTGATTTTTAAAGAAACCCCACTTTTGACTATCAACATTTTTTGAAAGTCACTAAAACAAAACAAAACAAAACAAACAAAAATTGTATATTATTTGATTTAATACTAATTATTACCAAGTTCATCTGAAAGTTATCAAAAGCGTCCAATAATACTACCATGTGAATTACTGTATACTTTTTCTTTACATAATTAGTTAAACGGACTAAAAATATAAATATACTAAAATTGTTATATTTTTACCGCCATTGTGGCAACATGAACTTCCCTCCAGGTTTCAAATAACGGCCTTCTTTTGAAAATCAGACTGTACTTGGTCCCCTCATCTATTAAAGCGTCAACCACGACAATATGAGATAAGCAAACCCCAAAGAATTGTAACCGGTAGTTGAACTAGTGTGCTCAGGAAATGAAATGTAAGGGGGGTGGCCGGAACTATCACCACCCTGTCAATATTTTGCTATCATTACGAATGAAACTAGGGGGCGGGGTGTGGTTGCAGGGAAGGAGGAGTTATTTGCAGTCAATGTTTACTTGCAATTAAAATGTGATGACAGAGGAGAAGGTGAAATACATGTTAGGGTCAGAGTTGGAGGGGAAGGGGTAGCTTTTGGGGTAGGATAACCTTAAACTAAGCAGTTTTTGTTCAACACGTGTACAAATATCATTGGCACAGTAACCATCTCTTTAAAACAGTTGTATATGGCATCGAAAGAAAAATAGAGATAATTTACTCATTACAAATTTGGAAAAAATTATTATCAATACTATACTTTTTACACCAGGTGTCGGAAACTGGTCGAGCTCGTGGCAAGAAAACTACATCCTCCAAACTCTCAAATATGCAGGGTGGGGTGAAAACACTTAGACGATCAATGCTGAGAAAAGTGATGGACAACGTCCTGAAGTCCGACGGAGGTCCTCTAGGTGGCATTATCTTTAAAAAGTGAACAATTATATTATGTTGTTTGCTTTTATCTAGTGTTGAATATTTATTTTTCAAGTTACTAATCATCTAATTGTTTCGTCACCACCATATTTTAATAAGTACCTTCAAATAATATTCAACCCTTCTTTGGACAATACCAATGCTAGGTGTGATATGCTTGATTATATCACAGTTATCCTTGTTTTAAGCTGTTAATTACCTGGTGAAAATAATAATTTCTAGACTAATTTTTTTTATACATGCAAGATATCTTAATATTCATACAGGCTATTCGAATATTTACATTAATGAAATAAAGATGAGGAAGATAAAATTTTAAGGAAATATCACAATTTTTCTTAGATATAGAGTGGGAAACTATTTAGGTAAATAATCAGTATCAGTAAACCAAACCTGGATTCTAACCCTAAACTCCCCGTCACCGGCGAACCAGACGATATGAGATTGACAATAATTAGTCCTGATGCCCACCCGTAGGGTTTCCCTCATATATTTTTCACGCTAATGTGGGTGCACTTCATCTAAACTGTCTTCTCGTCCCTTAGCTGATAGATTAGGTTGGTAAATAGTTGGTCGAAACAATCATTGGTAACGGTAAGAAGCCTCATGCAATTTCACTCGCTTTCAGCTAATTAGTGCTTCTCAATACGTCATTAGTTTGAAAGTTATAAGGCCGAGAGCAAGCGAAACACCCTATAATTAAAACATGACAACCAGACACAGAAATTGAACCCAGAACCTTCAGTTTAGAATATCAAGGCTATACTCATGAGCTGTATAAGATTACTTCCACCCTTAGGGTGATTTATAGATTATAGCTACTTAATAAGGGTCAAGCTCGTTGATCTTTGGTTCTATCACAGCCGGGGTCAACGAATCTTTCTTTAGAGATAAAAATCCATAGCATAACCTCCTTCGGAGGGAAAATAAGGACATTCATCCCAAGTCGGTTGTAGCACGTACAAGAACCCTAGGAGATATATGAAAATACCTTTCCCGGCCAAATGAGCCAGTCAGTGAGTGGCTACGCTGCCCGGGTGTGCCACCTTTTTGAAGGAGCCAAAAATAAATTGTCAAAATCAGAAAGAGCAATAGTGTTTAATAGCCTCTCTCTCGGTCCTTTACCTCTCACCACGACTCATGTTGCCGGGACTATCACCCTACCTCCCACCGTGACTCACGTTACCAGGACCATCACCCTACCTCCCACCGTGACTCACGTTACCGGGACCATCACCCTACCTCCCACCGTGACTCACGTTGCCGGGACCATCACCCTACCTCCCACCGTGACTCACGTTACCGGGACCATCACCCTACCTCCCACCATGACTCATTTTGCCGGGACCATCACCCTACCTTCAACCGTGACTCACGTTGCCAGGACCATCACCCTACCTCCCACCGTGACTCACAATGCCGGGACCATCACCCTACCTCCCACCGTGACTCACAATGCCGGGACCATCACCCTACCTTCACCGTACCCCGTTTCGACCATCACCTACTCCCACGTGACTCACATGCGGACCATCACCCTACCTCCCACCGTGACTTACGTTATTGGGACCATCACCCTACCTCCCACCGTGACTCACGTTGCCGGGACCATCACCCTACCTCCCACCGTGACTCACGTTACCGGGACCATCACCCTACCTCCCACCATGACTCATTTTGCCGGGACCATCACCCTACCTCCCACCGTGACTCACGTTACCAGGACCATCAACCTACCTCCCACCGTGACTCACGTTACCAGGACCATCAACCTACCTCCCACCGTGACTTACGTTGCCAGGACCATCACCTTACCTCCCCCCTGCAACTCACGTTGCCGGGACTTCCTCATATTCCACTGCGACTAACGTTGCCCTGAAACTTTCGCTGAAATTTTCCCTATCCTTACCCACACGTGTCTGAACACAACGTCACCCAGAGACGACACTTCGTCGAGAAATCAACCAGTTACCTCCGAAGCCGTAAACTAGGGATAGCAATATAATCAGTCATTTCAGAAAGTGCATGTTAAATACCTCAAATAAATAAAATACACAAGAAAAATAGTTTGTTGTTTTCGCTATCCCATTAGGGCTATCTTAATATCTACACCAATTGTGAAAGGATAAGCAAGGTTGAATCGAGATGAAATTTATACACATTTGTATTGAGGTAGAGTGGGGAAACATTTTGTAAAAATCACATCCAGTACACCCAGCTGGAATTTGAAGCCAGAGATCCTCGTCACCGTAAATCCAGGAATGTGTCCACCGAAGCGGATCACTGATAGTTTAAGGTAAAGACTGTGATGTGGGTTCGAGTAGCATGTCAAGATGCTATGTTTCAGTTATATATATAAAACATACTTAAAATGAATCCCTCTGAACGGAATGATTACTCCCACACAGTGTATCTACAACCGCCATAACCTTGTAAGGTATCAAGCTTACCTTGTATTATTACACTATGGTATACCTTATAATAAAGGATCATAATATAATCCATCAAGGTGAGACTGCCACTTCTCAGGGTAGAAGGAGTGTACAATTACATCTTGTACACGCGGCAACATAAATACCGGCCCCAAGTCGCTGGTGGTTGTATTTCTGATAGTTATTAGTAGCCAATGATCTCAGACATCCATCATAAACTCTACCTTAAACTACGAGAGGTGAATCATTCAAAGTTATAGGACAAATATTAGCTCAGTGGCAGTGCCCTCCTGTGTCCAGGCGTCATCTCTCAGTCAAAATTAATTTAAATAACCTTTATATTCAAATGTCTGAACTAGCCTATATTGTCCCGCCGATGATACGTAAGCAAAGGCGCTGGTATAGTATGTTCTGTCGGTGCTTTTGAGCTGGTGGATCGAATCATAGCCGAATGCACTGAGGTGTATTTTATCTCTAAATGGATAGCTCCACACAAGGGCATCTAAAGAGTGATGGAGTTGGAAGAGGGGTGGGGCTTATACCTCCCTAGAATTGTATGAATTCCCTTATGGGGGTCCGTATATATGTATATAAACATTTTTGGTTAAACTTTCTAGCAGGCCCTCCTAGAAAAAATTATCTCCACGCAAATGCTTGTACACCTCTTCCAAATGTTACCTTGTTTATATGCTACATCCCATTAGTGAAATTTCCCTGTTCATGAATCAGACAAATCTCAGTCCAAAGGTGGTCTGAGGTAAATTTTTCGCCCGGGCAGGATTGCTTTTTGCTACCCCTAAACCGCTTCATAATGGGAAAGTATAAAAACAGTCCCCGTACCTAGTATAGCCTGGGCGTGATAGGAAAATAATTTGAAGGGAAACTCCACAAATTGCAATCATACTCCAAACTTTTCATTAAGAGATTGTACGAGAACCGTTAGGATTACAAAGAAAAATATAAATTCATGTTTTGTAGACAATTTTATATTCTTTATATTTGTCATGGCAAACAATTTGATGTAATGAATGGCTTGGGAGATATTTGTGAAACTATTTTTAGAGTTAAATTTTTTTCAAGACAGTAGATGTAAAACAACTTTTTTAAATGGCACTGCCGTATATTCTATTTTATTCACCATAAAAAAACTATACCTCTATGTTACATTTCAACTTAGTATCAAAAAGTGAACGATTGCTATGCTTAGAAACTCCGATATAAGGCCCAGGTTACGTTAGGTTTGGTTTAGAGATTACTTTCTGATCGCGCCCAGGCTACGTTAGGTTAGTTTGGTGCTCCGGTTAGCATCCTCTGTTTCTGCCCATGTCGTGAATTGGCCTCTTTTCCTGACCATTTCCCGAAATGTGCAAAAAAAAAAAAAAAGTCCAGTTCGTGAATTGTGCAGCGTTTGTGCTACCCATTTGATGAACTGGGAAGCTCCAATAATTACCATCTCATCTCATGAACTAGAGGAGATCTGTCCGGTTTGTGAAATAGGCAAGTGAAGAACCGGTTTGGTATTTAAGTAATTTTTTTTTAAAGCTCGTTTTAGAATGGGTTAAGCTATGTTGAGTTGTTCTAGTAAAATATCTTAAAACGAGTTTAAGTTTAACTTGTATTAGGTAATATAATACGTTCTAGGGTGACCTGGCGGTCTAGGGGTAAGGTGTCAGACTTCTGTGCTGGCGGACGGGGTTCAATCCTCGGTCCCGGCACAGATTTATCTGATTACCAAACCCTTCCTTCACCTCTGACAAGAAATCTTGTGAATGTGGGGAATGCCAGGCCTCCACCGTGGTTCGGATTCCACGTTAAACTGTAGGTCCTCCATTTCATCTCACAATCACTCTACCATTACACATTAGCGTAAGTGCGTATAACCCGAACGGGTAGTAAGACGCGGTGCTAATAATAATAATAATAATAATAATAATAATAATAATACGTTCTAGTTCATGAAATGAGCAAGAGTTTATGAAAGTCTTGCTCAGTTGGCAAAATCGTCAAGCGAAGAAGCCAGTTCATGGAATGGGACGAAATTTGCCCAATTTATGAAATGGGCAGTCTAACTATTGGGGCGTAACGTATATAAATGTGTATACATTGGATGAATGGTAAGACGCACGGCATAGAGGGAACACACACAATAACTTTAATTGGGACTTGTGACGTTCTTCTCATGAACCCACGCTAGTTTCCACTTGGCCGGTCGCGGGTCGCGGGATAGCTCGATATTGCTCACACACGCATATACACACGCGTTATGTGGAAGGGTGGGCTTCAATCCCAAATCGCTCAACCCAAACCAGGATTTTTTTTTTATTAGTCCGTCACTAAATCCTTCATCATCCGTGTAATTTGCTGCCGTTTCAAAGTGATTAATACGAGGGGAAAAAAAGTGTAGGGGAGGAGTTGTTTATTTGCGCGTCAGGATTTATGTAAAGGAAAATACTATATAATACCCCCGTTTGAAGATTATTTACAAATGTAGATGGTATTTATTTCACATGTATGACTTTAAAAATAAAACATATATGTGTGTATATATATACTCTGTGTATCTGTGTATGTATATATGAATGAAGGGGGAGTGCAGGCTGTCCCGGACAGATATACCAGTACAGTGACATCCCCAAATATTTACAATATTTTATATTTAAGTACCCCTGTGAGAAATCCTATTTTACATGACTAGGAGGGTGACCTGGTGGTCTAGGGGTAAGGTGTCAGACTTCTATGCTGGCGGCCGGGGTTCAATCCTCGGTCCCGGCAAAAATTTATCTAATTACCAAACTCTTCCTTCACCTCTGACAAGACTTCTTGTGAATGTGGGGAATGCCAGGTCTCCGCCGTGGTTCGGATTCCACGTTAAACTGTAGGTCCTTCATTTCATCTCACAATCACCCTTCCATTACACATTAGCGTAAATGCGTATAACCCGAATGGGTAGTAAGACGCGGTGCTAATAATCAATACATGACTAGGACCGTAAAATAAATTGAAAGGGATTTTTTTTCAACCCACATCAGTGGCGTAGTTAGCTAACGAGCTAGTTTCATGCTGAGTTTGTCTGCTGAGTACGGGGAAATTGAGATTCGAATCTTGGTCGGGTGAAATGGTTTTTCCTAAACGGTTTTTCCACTTTCCCTAAAAGCAAATGGGGGGTTCACTTCCTCTTAATTCAACCTTCTCAATTCCTAACCCATTAACGTAATTAGTATTCAAGCGTGTAACCCTGTCGTGTAGTAAGACGCGGTGCTAAATAGAATAAATAACTGTAAAAGATTATTTTTTTAGTATTAAAATACATTTGGGAGATACATAACATAATAAAAAAGATGTAATTTTAATAGAGATTAAGACCCGCCTTGGTGGCGTAGTTGGCTAACGCGCTTGTCGTGTTGAGCTCGACTGCTGAGGACGGGGAGATCAAGGTTCGAATCTCGGTCAGGTGAACTGGGGTGGTTTTTCCTAAATGGTTTTCCACTCTCCCTCCACGCAAATGCGGGTTCACTTCCTCTAATTG
Source organism: Timema cristinae (assembly GCA_039000515.1). NCBI lineage: Eukaryota > Metazoa > Arthropoda > Insecta > Phasmatodea > Timematidae > Timema > Timema cristinae. The sequence goes on from JBCFYV010000935.1 coordinate 19,503,692, forward strand.
AACCTTCCCAATTCCTAATCTATTAGCGTAATTAGTACTTAAAGCGTATAACCCGAACGGGTAGTAAGACGTGGTGCTAAATATTATTATTAATAGAGATTAAGACTGCCTCTGTGGTCTTGAGGTCAGATTTTCTGCCTACACATTGAGAGGTCCTGGGTTCGATTCTCGGTGCCTCCAGAATGTATCTGTATAGTAGTGGGACTGGAAAGGGACCAAACTCAGCCTCGTGAGGACAAATGACGAACTATCTGCAAATGTTGGCACCATAATCCCTAACAGCGGCGGCCACTCGGTCTGTCGGTATAGATCTCTCACTCGCAAGTCTCCTTAGCAAGGTGTGTCTCGGGATATGCTAGCACAACACAATTTATAATTAAAATACAACTATTCATGATGAAGTGTAGTAAATAAAATGTGCTAATAAATATAGCTAATGTCATATTTTCATTGTAGCAGTGCCTCAATGTACAAAAAAAATCACTTTTAGTGTGCTTGCATTTGCGTCATACATATAGCTAGTTTTTTAAAGTTAAGTTATTTTATGGTTTTGTGTGTAGATTAGGTTTATTTTGTTTTATTTATTCTTCTGTGGTTCATTGCAACAATGCTTCGATGCAAGAGAGCCACTGCTAGCGTGCTTACATTTGCATCTTAAATGTTGGTATTTTTCAGTTATTTAATGGCTCTTCATGTAAATTTTATTAATTTAGTTTTGTTCCTCTTATAATAAATCAAAACTATTTATTTCGTTTAACATTGCAACAATACTTCCACGTAAGACATTCACTGTTAGAGTGATTGCACTAGTGTATTAGATTTAGGTATTTTTTCGGTCATTTTATGTTTGTTTTTCTTGTTAATTATGTTTATTTAGTTTTGTTTCTTGGTACTAAGCCAATACCACGGCCTTATATGGTGTGATAGGGTGCTTAATATAGAGTTATTCTTTCAGTTTACTTAATTTTTGTCTCTTAGACAGTAAATATATACTTATAAAAAAACTCTGAAGGTTTCTTTGCGCATTTGAACTTTTGTGCAAATTTCCTTTCTTCTGGATTTTAAAAGTGATTAGCATACCAAATAATTCATTTTTAGAAAGTTTGTTTGTCTATTTGTTGTATTCAGTCAACTCAAAAAGTACTCATCGAAACAAGACGGCACTTCTTTTCTTGTACTCATTACTTGTCCTGGAAGATGGTAAGCTGAATACCACCTCGCTATTTCATCAGTGAGCGAAGTATTATCGAAATAACCGGGTGTAAGCAGTGTGCATTCGTCGCAGCTGGTATTATGGGTACATAAGATGGCATGTGGCGTGTATGGGGCAGGGATTTTGGCGAGTATATGTTTCTTCGTGTATCTTTGCTCGCACATATAACTCTGCTCTTGACAAAGTTTAATTATTTTCTAGCATTTAAATTTGTCGAATGTGTTATGCATTGATTAATGCTAATATTTTTTAATCACCGTGTCTTACTACCCATTTGGGTTACATGCCTATGTACTAATTACACTAATGAGTAGGGATTAGGAAGGTTTAATTTAGGGGATGTGCACCCGCATTTGCGTAGAGTGAGAGTGTAAAACCATTTAGGAATAAAACTCAGTACACCAAACCGGGATTGAACCCCGATCTCCCCAAGTTTTTTACTAGAATTTTCAGCACAAGTGATATATTAATTATTAATCTAAGGTGTAGAAATTAGGAGGGTATCTTAGAAGGAAATGTACCAGAATTATCAATAGAGTAAAGTGATAAAAACATAATGAAAATCACATTTGGAAACCAATCTATGCATCTGACAACAATATTAAACACCGAGACCAAGTATAACGTGAGTCCAACGTCTAAGATTACGTGTCCCTCACTACGTGTGGCTAAACATTGAAATGCTCGCTAGACATCGTTTTAAAACCAAAGATCGTTAGTCCTCACGCTTAGTCAGATCACGATAGAATAGAAATAACCTTTTAGAACCTTTTAAAAATAAATGTAAGTTACTAGTCAACATTGACAGAACATCACTACAATAATTGCATTCAACTCTAAACAGTGAAACTCTCTGCCAAAAGTGTAAACGCCACAAAAAATGGCCAGACCAGGGGTAGGCAACCTACAGCACGCGTGCCAAGAGTGGTACGTGGAACGATTTTCAATGGCACGTTGAGTGATTTGAATAAAAATAATATAAAACCTTTATTTTCAATTAAAATCTAATAATATTTAGCACTGTGTTTTACTATACAGACGGGCTATACACCTAAGTACTAATTACGCTAATGGGCTAGGAATTGGGAAAGTTGAATGTAGAAGAAGTGATTCCGCATTTGCGTGGAGGAAGAGGGGAGAACCATTTAGGAAAATCCACCCCAGTTCACCCGAATAAGATTTGAACTTTGATTTCCCCATCCTTGGCAGTCTAGCTAAACACCAAACTAGCGCGTTAGACAAATATACCATCAAGGTGGGTTTTAATTAAAATCATTGATGTGAGTAATAATTATTTTAATAACGTGTTTTATGTTATAATTATTTAATTGTTTTGTTTCATAATTTCAAAATAATGTCCTCATAACTTAAATTTTGTGAAATACATTTATAACTTTTTTATTTAACCTGATTTATCTGAATTAAATTTAAATATACAAGAAACAGTAGTTATTTAATTTATTCGAGTTAAAAACATGTAGTTATTTAATTTATTCGAGTTAAAAACATGTAGTTACATTTACATTTTACAAGAGCTTAAATTTGTTTTATTAGTTGTATTAGCTAACTGGTATAAAAAATTAAACTATTTGAGTGGGCTTAGGTTGGTTGTCATACTGAGCGACTTTGCAATACTTCTTCAGCACAACACTACTAAAGGTTTGCCAGCCTCTGGGCTATACTGTATTAAAACATATCTAGTAGCTCTTTGAGCTATCAGATAAGATTCATTCTCTGTCAGCCCAACTTTATTTAACACGCCTCTTTGGTCACAAGGGTTAGGGTGTTAGATTCGCAATAGACCAGTCTACCAGTGTTGGAAAGTCTAGATTCGAATCCCAACCGGGTGAACGGAAGATGTTGGTTTTATATGGATTTCCCTCCCACACACCTATTCATGCTAATAAACAGTAGTCCCACTTAACCGTTTTGGTGGCTGCATGGTCTAAGGCGCTACTCTCACAGTGGATTAGACTGCCGATGTTGGGGAGATCAAGGTTCGAATTGGTTGTATATACTAAGGGTGGTTTTCCAAAAAGGTTTTCCACTCTCCTTCTACGAAAATGTGGGAACACTTCCTTTAAATATATAACCTTTCTAACTCCTAACCCATTAGCGTAATTAGTACATAAGTGTATAATCCGAACGGGTAGTAAGATGCGGTAGTAATAAAAAAATATATGTCCATTTCTACAAAACAGCTTTTCTCCTCCAACCCAACCATCAAACCACTAATATTTTTTATTTTATATTCACTCACCACGTCTTACTACTCATCCAAGTAATCGAAATATTTACATTGACAGGATAGGTATGTGTAAGGTAGATTTTAAAATACTTATACCAGGATTTGCGTGGTGAAATGTTGGGAAACTATTTATTAACCTCAGTACACTCATCTGAGATACAAACCCCAACCTATTAGTCCCTGACAAACCAAACAATGCGAGACTGAAAACTTAGTCCATGTGGCCGAGGCTGTGTGTAAGAAATTAATTAATATTGTATTGAACGTATACAAAGTGTGAAAAATAAAATACTTCATTTGTAGAGAATGGCTCATAGAAATTCGTAAATGAGTGGATTAAAAGTAACGGTAGTAAAACTTACCTAACAAAAGTGGCTAAGATTTAGATACAACCCAAGATAAGCACCCAGTAATATTATAAATAAGTAAAATAGATTAATTTAAAAAATATTTAGAATGAGAATTGAATGACTTTAGATTAAAATGTCTGGTTGAATTGTGCTTAAAATTATAACATAGTGTGTAAATAAAAAAATTTAATAACATATATTAAAATAACATCGTAAAACAGTTAGGGGAAAAATATAAGTTGACGACAAGTCTAAATGTACATAAACAACAATTTAAAAATACAAAATTAACAATGAAAAATTAAAAAATAAAGTCCAAGTTTACAATACAGACCATGTGGATGAATAGTTAAATCCAAATTAAAAAACATAGGTTTAGTCACACCCAAAGTTAAGATAACGGTAGTTAAAGTTCTTGCTATAACGAATGAAACAAAATAATAATAATCATGTGATGGTTGGGTAGAGACTTGTCGTCAACTTATATTTTTTCACTAACTGTTTGACGATGTTATTTTATATATGTTATTACATTTTTTATATACACTTTGTCATAATTTTTAACCCAATTCAAACAGACATTTTAATCTAGAGTCATTCAATTTTCATTCTAAATATTTTTTAAATTAAACTATTTTACTTAATTATAATATTACTGGGTGCTTATAAATGGTTGTATCTAAGTCCTAGCCACATTCATTATCAAACCTTACTGTATTCTATTTAGAATGTTTTTTTAAAATGATTACCTAACGAAAGTTTTATGTCATTCCACATTAATGGCGGAAGTTTCAAATTTTATTATCACTTTTAGAAAATCTACAAAAATACTAAATTGTGCATCCTCCTCCGATCCATAGCTCTATATCCATACGATAAAATATTTAGAGAGTAATCATATTTATATTTTATATCCACATATTAAAATATTTTATAGCCATTCCTTATGTATAGTGAATATATCTATTTATATGACAGAAAAAAAAGTTTGAATAAGTTTTTACTTTCATAAACGGGTCGTTCGTTGAGTTTTTACTGAGATGGAACATATTTTGATGCGCAATAAAAATACATCTGTAGTTGTTTACTGATACACATAATATTAGAACATTATACAATCCCCTTAAAAACGTGAGCCATTCTAATCCATAACAAAGCTCTCAGAACACTCTCTCATAGATTAGAGCTTTGGTAGCACGCAAGAGAGGTTGGTGTTCAAGATATAAAGAGCACTAATTGACATTTATTGCAAATGAAGTGACTATTTCCCATATTTAAAAATATATTTTTACCCACTATTATATTTCTATAAAAATTAGCTAACCAAATAAACTCTACATTTATTCTATTTTATAATATATATACTTTTAACACCAAAGCTATTAAAGACATAATCTAAGGGTTAAGGGTTGAGAAATTAAATTAGAATAAAGAGGGGGTGGTAAAACAAAAGTGATAAATCACTAGTGTAAATACACCCGAATGTACCCAGCTGAGATAAGAACCTCCAGCTCTATGTCATCGACAAATTGACAAGATCCACTTCGGTGGGCGCGTGTTCTAACGCTCTAATATCGTGATTAGCTATACTGCCGATGACTGGAAGATCGAGGTTCAAATATCGGTCGGCTCTACTGAGGATGATTTTTCCTAAATGGTTTTTCACTCTCCTTCCACTCAAATTCGAGCACACTTCCTCTAAATATACCCTTCCTAATCCCTAAAACCATTATCATAACTAGTACATAAGCGTATAACCCGAATGGGTAGTAAGACACGCTGTTTAGAAAAGAATGAAGCGGCTGATATCTTAGAGCCCCGGTGCTGCTGGCGGTACAGTGTTTTAAATGGTTGTTTCCACGCCATTCTTTCCAAATATTTCTTTAGCTAAATGATTCTTCTGCGAAAACACATGTAAAATGTATTTTAATCTTTTCTTTTTACTTTTTAAAATAACGTATAGAGCTGTCATGTTTCTAGTCTTGTTGAAAGCAGAGGGTAAACCTAATATCAATAACGCCATTTCTTAAATAAATGATGTTATCTAATAACATAAATAGAAGTACTTCGTTTTTGGTGTCCGTTTTATTGTTTGGATCTTAAAAGAAAACATGAATTAGTATTAGTCACGCGACAGCCACGTTTCTACGGGCGTTAAGGTATGATTTTCTACAACGCGTCAGGCGCGAATTAGAGCCGCGCACGTCAGACGTGATGTACTACTTCTGGTAATTTCGGTAACCCGCGACTGGCGCGCACGTCACACTACAGCCGAACCCTCCTCAAGAAGCAGTAGAGACGCGAGCACTCCTCTGGAAGCAGTAGAGACGCTAGCACTCCACTGGAAGCAATAGAGACCCAAACACTCCTCTGGACGCAGTAGAGACGCGAGCACTCCTCTGGAAGCAGTAGAGACGCTAGCACTCCACTGGAAGCAATAGAGACCCAAGCACTCCTCTGGACGCAGTAGAGACGTGAGCTCTCCTCTGGACGCAGTAGAGACGCGAGCACTCCTCTGGAAGCAGTAGAGACGCTAGCACTCCACTGGAAGCAATATAGACCCAAACACTCCTGTGGACGCAGTAGAGATGTGAGCTCTCCTCTGAACGCAGTAGAGACGTGAGCACTCCTCTGGAAACAGTAAAGACGAAATCACTCCTCTGGACGCAGTAGAGACGCGAGCACTCCTCTGGACACAGTAGAGACGCGAGCACTCCTCTGGACGCAGTAGAGACGCTAGCACTCCACTGGAAGCAATATAGACCCAAACACTCCTGTGGACGCAGTAGAGATGTGAGCTCTCCTCTGGACGCAGTAGAGACGTGAGCACTCCTCTGGAAACAGTAAAGACGAAATCACTCCTCTGGACGCAGTAGAGACGCGAGCACTCCTCTGGACACAGTAGAGACGCGAGCACTCCTCTGGACGCAGTAGAGACGCAAGCCCTCCTCTGGACACAGTAGAGACGTGAGCACTCCTCAGGACGCAGTAGAGACGCGAGCACTCCTCTGGACGCAGTAGAGACGCAAGCCCTCCTCTGGACACAGTAGAGACGTGAGCACTCCTCAGAACGCAGTAGAGACGCGAGCACTCCTCTGGACACAGTAGAGACGCGAGCACTCCTCTGGACGCAGTAGAGACGCAAGCCCTCCTCTGGACACAGTAGAGACGCGAGCACTCCTCTGGACGCAGTAGAGACGCAAGCCCTCCTCTGGACACAGTAGAGACGTGAGCACTCCTCAGGACGCAGTAGAGACGCGAGCACTCCTCTGGACACAGTAGAGACGCGAGTACTCCCATGGGAGCAGTAGAGACGCGAGCACTCCTCTGGACGCAGTAGAGACGCGAGCACTCCCCTGGACATAGTAGAGACGTGAGCACTCCTCTGGACGCAGTAGAGACGCGAGCACTCCTCTGGACGCAGTAGAGACGTGAGCACTCCTCTGGAAACAGTAGAGACGTGAGCACTCCTCTGGAAACATTAGAGACATGAGCACTCCTCTGGAAACAGTAGAGACGTGAGCACTCCTCTGGACACAGTAGAGACGCGATTGCTCCCGCGGCTATAAATTCGTGTGACAAGTTGCATTCTATTTTACTCGTTACTGTAAAATAAAATATTCATTAATATAAATTAACTTGTCCTAAATTTTTACTTACTACAAGTATGTCCTTAACTTCTGTTACAAAAATATTTCTGTCACTCTACGAACTAATAGTAAACTTGTAAACAACAATTTTTCATCGCTCTTTTAAACAATTGTTTTTGCGAACAGCACAAGGCTTAAATAAAACTGTCGGCTCAATTTTATTAATATTAATAACAATCCATTTAATGGCAAACCAAAACTGTATGTTCTGCAATATTTTATGATATTTCAAACGCGTCAGTCGCTTTGTAGGAAAACATCTATATTCGCGTGATCCGCACGCATCTGACCCGTTGTATCATTGCTGCTGCCACGCTGCTCACTTAAGCTGCTAAATACGCTCGTGGAAATGGGCGCTCTGGTTCTGCCCAGCACAGATCCGTCTCTCTCAGATCCGCTCAGGTCAGTCCAGTCAGTATTCTCTAGGAGGAATATTTGAACTAAAAGTCGAAGTGATCTGAAAGCGGAGACAACCAAAGTAGTCTCGAAACGATGAAAAACAAATTTGCAAACGCAATGGTAGTAGCAAGTAGATAAGTTGGCGTGTTTCAAATCAACGCGGTTTGTGCTTTGCTTCATACACGTGAACGATGTTTTTATAATAATTCATTAGAGAAACTTGTAGTGATATATTGATGGCTGCTATAATATTTCATATTAATTTTGTTTGAAAAACAAAGAGTTCACTGTTCAAAGTTCTAATGCGTGCCTACTAGTAGTAAGTTCTTTAGTTCATTCGTCTTTATTAAAACACCACTGTCGGCAAACATGCGTTACTAACAAATTACGCACTCTTTTATAAAATAGCTTCATGTTTCTCTAATAGTAAGGTTATATTTAGATTGTATATTTAGTGTACTTGCATTTGCGTGGAGTGAGGGTGGACAACTATTTTCGAAAAAAAAAACACCTTCATTTCAATCGACCAAGATTCGAAACTCGATCTCCCCGTTATCAGAAGTCTTGTGTACTGAGAGAGTAGCACATTAGACCATGTGGCCACAGTAGTGAGTTTTTAGTAATTTCTATGGTGTTTGTAATACGGTAATAGTCGACTGTACTGAATTCAGTACGGAAATATCACACCTGTGTACTATGAATTAGAAATTACAGGAACCAATATATTGATAAATAGGATCAACAAAATTAAGATTATCTTAATAATATGAATAGATAGAATGTTTGAAATGGGATTAAAGATCACTTTAAGCGTTTTATGGTTGTTACAAGGGTTGTATTAAGAGCATTTTTAAAAAGTCTGAATATAGGTTTATATTGGAACGCTCTCAATTCTTTCTCGGATAGTTATTATTATGTCGAAGGTGGCAAGAGAGATTGTTACTGATTTTATTTTACTATAGAAATTATTATATTTCAAAAGTAAATTGCATTAACGAAGTTGCGTACTTGGAGAATTTGAAGCTATTTTGCGAAGCGGGTTGCATCTTAGCTTAACGCATCTAAACATTCTAAGCACTAACGCATTTAGACGCTAATGTACAAAATAAAAAGAAAGGGAATTAAACGAAATGTTCACCCTTAAAGGGCGTTTGTCTTTGTGCTGATAACCCTTTCTCTCTTCATCTGACAAGCTCACACAGTCACTTTTTTAATATTTGCGCCTTGAAAACATTAACTTGTAATTTTACCTTTTTCTTGTTTCTTATTATAAATAGACATATGCTACCACGGACTTTTTTAATCTACATTTTGGCGGGAAGATTTCTACAGGACATTTTCGTAATCAAGCCAAATAACTTCAGTTGTAGAGGATTTATAAAAAAATTCATTTACAAAAACATTACTAAAAGATAAAAACTAATAATGTTGTGACATTTTAGAACGGTTTTTAGAATTATTTAAGGATTTATGGTTTTTGTTTCAACTTTATATATTTTAAGCTCGCTAAGTAAAACATAAATTCACTGACATGGGACATCCTGCCGTGCCGTCCAGCCGTGACGTTAGAGGTAGGTAACTTCCTTAAATGTTTGTTTAGGTTATGGACCACTAAACACTTCAACAAGGGTGTAGAAAAATTTATTTAAATTTTAAAAGTTCATAAATAATATTAAATTTATATATCTTTGTGTACGTTTTTGTAGTGTATAGCGTTATTTTTTAATTTTATTTTTAGCACCGCGTCTTACTACCCGTTAGGGTTATACGCACTTACGCTAATGTGTAATTGTAGGGTGATTGTGAGATTAAATGGAGGACCTACAGTTTAACGTGGAGTCCGAACCGCGGTGGAGACCTGACATTCCTCACATTCACAAGATGTGATTAATACACGTCTTGTCAGAGGTGAAGGAAGGGTTTGGTAATCAGATAAATCTGTGCCGGGACTGAGGATTGAACCCCGGACCCCAACACAGAAGTCCGACACCTTACCTCTAGACCGCCAGGTCACCCTGTAGTGTAAAGTGGTCCATGACCAAATAAATGCTTCTAGCCTGATCCAAAACCATTTATAAAAGAAAATTATTTATAATAAATGATCCTTAAATTAATAAAACTAATAACGAACTTTATGGCCACCTGTACCTAAAGCCTTTGGCGATATTTTTTCCCTTTAAGAGGAAGTGTATCCTCATTTGCATGGAGGAAGTGTAGAAAATCATTTAGTAAAAACCATCCTTAGTGGACCCGATCCATTCCCGATCTTCTAGTCATTGGTATTCCACACTATTGCAACAATGACGCCTTAGACCATTCGTCCACCGAAGCGGATAGTTACACCTTGATCTAGAGATGAGAAAGGGTAGAATTAGAAGAAATTTCTTCGCATTTTTGACGTGGAGGGATAGAAAATTGTTTATGAAAAACCACCCCAAGTTTATCTGGCCCAAATTCGATCTACAACATCCCCGTCACCTACAAAACCATCCCAGATGCGCTTGACGTTTGGTACGCGTGTCTACCAATGCGGGTGACCGTTAATTCAACAAAATTAAACTTCTTCTCCTCCAACAGAAAAGTAATGGTCAAAACAGACAGACGAATTGTTGACCGTGCTACTTATTCATCACGTGTTTCTAAAGAACGGACAATACGTCGGGCGCATCTCTTTGAGCGCCACATACTTTGGTTTCTCTCCCCCCGGGAGTATTAGTCTCTGTCAAGAATACACCCAACAGACACACACATGCTGTATGTGGATAAATCCTCGGAATTATGAAACTTGAAAACATTTGATATTGTATAGTAAATATGACGCGATATCAACTCAGACAGAGAGGATTATCAAGTTTGTTTCACCCTCTCTTCATCTAATCTGTGTGTTTTTCTCTCCACTGATCGTCCTTCGTTGTCAGCCCGTGTCAAAATCCCCGGGGCTAAGCCTTTTGTCGTCATGTGGCTCGGCTTTACATCCTTAATGAGGGGAACTTGGGAACTTGGGGCTTTGCACACACATGGGGACAGCTCCTGGGGGAAGAAGAGTCGGTTGACGGAGCGGGACACTTTTTTAAATTATTTATTTGTTCACTTTACTTTTAGTACTGGCTATGAAGGACTTTTTAAGGGTCTTTGTTACAGTTATAAAAACTTTGGTTTTTGATTTTTTTTAAAGTTTGGTGTTAAAAAAAATATATTTATGTGACTTTAAGGTGGGATGGAAGGGAATGCGAGAAAAAGCCAACGTTTCTTATGTTTTTATGGCAATAATAAATTACATTTTGATCCAGTACAAAAATAGAATTTAACTTTATTCACATAGCGACCCCAAAATTTCTTGAATATTTGTCAAGGGTGTCCTGGAATTTAATGACAGCTTTTTATCTTAATTTAAAAAGTTTCTCATCTAATGCGCAATGCTCATGATGGATATTATATAACTATTTGTATGAAAATGTGAAGAAAATGAAACTATTTTTGTATTGGAGCAATATTTTATCTATCTTAGCCAAAACAGTTTTGCCATAAAAACTGCACAAACACTAGACTTTTAGAGATTCCTTCCATCCCACCTTAAGAGCCCGTCCAACTCCACGGATAGTATCTAAATTAAGAAGGTAAGGCTCGGACCAGAAGTCCCTTTGTGGTGCAGTTATATGTAATCTACTTTAAAAAACACTATAAAACACAAAACAGTTAAGGGAAAAAGAAATCTAAATCCAAAACTGTTACTTAAGTAGACGTGTTGGGGTCAAGATCACTCCCAGGGTTTTAAAAACAAATCCACATTTTATTGTCAAGGTCAAGTAAAAGATTAAACACGGGGGGAGGGGGAAGTTCAGCAAGCTTAACATGTTTTATGTAGGTGTTAAGACAGAGAGAAGACTTTTCAGTCTCATGAATAAATTACAGCTATGCTTGGGGGTTATCTTAAACCTCACATGGCTATTTATGAATTAAACGAAGTTTTCCCCGAAAAAAAAAACAATTTCCCTGCTATTTGTCAAGTAAAACACTCTTCAAATATACATTTTAAATAAACTTTGAGTTTTCAAAATTCAGCCATTAGTAAACTACCCTTAATTAAAAGACTAAAATCAAACTTAAATAGATGCTCCAAAGAATGAACATATCATCTACTAGTCCCCTTCCCCGTAAAAAAATAGTGTACAGAATCCTGTAAAACAAAGCTTCAAATCATCCATCAAGTCAATATAAAAACAAAACTTTTTTACTTTTTTTTTTTGAAAATTCAGTCCTACCATCACTGTATTGACCCCTCCCTCTTTTTATCCTCCCTCCTATTTTCATCTCATTCCTCTTTCCTCACCCCTACCCCCCCGCACCCCTCACCAAACCCACTTCCCCTTCAACAACTTTTTTTTTTCCAACGACTATATAATATACTACTATCGACATGTTTATGAAGAATAAATTAAATAAATAAATTTTTAAATAAAATATAGCCTATGTTACTCGCTGATAATGTAGCTTTATATTGGTGAAATAATTTTTAAAATCGGTCCAGTAGTTTTTGAGTTTATCCATTACAAACAAAAAACAAAAAAACAATAAATCAAATCTTTCCTCTTTATAATATTAGTATAGATATATATCAAGTTTGAACAAAATGAATTATACTATTTCGATTGTGTTTAGTCACAGGCTCAGACAAACAGACAGACATAATTGTAATACTATACTACACTTTTTGGGTTCGGGAGCATATAAAACGTTAAGATTCACTATAATCTAAAGGTCGACAATTTTCACGATCACACTTTTCTTTCTCAATAAATATAAGAAAAGTAAAAAAAGAAAACACTTGATAGTTTATTTCAAATTATATTCATATATATGCTTATAATCTACGCCGCGGGGAAACCAAGTAGGCTAAGCTTGCTAAATCCAGTCTTCATTATTTTGAAACGGGCCTGTCCCCATTAAACTCGATTTATCGAGATAATTGTGTAATATGTAATGTAGAACGGGGATAAATTGTGAGTGTATGTAACAATGGTCATGTTTTTCCACATACTTGCTTTTCATTTTCCCTCGAGGCATTTGCCAGTGTAGTTCCTGTTAACTCCCCTCCTCATCCTTTTACCATCATATTAAGCTAACAATAGGTTTGCGTTAAAACTCGACAATAAATATTTATAGCCTATTAAACAGTTTTATAAACTTATTAACCTACGAGACACGCCATTGTTATTATCAGTTTCATTTATATTGGTTTATTAAAATTTGTGTAAAATTTTGTTGTTTATATAAAAAATAATATTTAAGGAATAACATCATATTCTACCTCTTTAAAACTGAAGCGTTTTAACAACAGGCTCTAAAAGAGGCTTAGCTATTGATAAATCGACACGTTTAGTTACAATGAAAATACAAACGTATTTTCTCTTCTGATAACATAAAATTGGGTCAAGTTCATTTACCCTGGTTGACCTGGTGGTCTAGGGGTAAGGTGTCATACTTCTGAGCTGGGGTCCGGGGTTCAATCCTCGGTCCCGGCACAGGTTTATCTGATTGTCTAACTCTTCCTTCACCTCTGACAAGACGTGTATTAATCACAACTTGTGAATGTGGGGAATGCCAGGCCTCCACCGTGGTTCGGATCCCACGTTAAACTGAAGTTCTCTCATTTCATCTCACAACCACCCTACCATTACATATTAGCGTAAGTGCGTATAACCCAAACGGGTAGTAAGATGGGTGCTAATAATAATAATAATAATAATAATAATAATAATAATAATAATAATAATAAACATTTATCTTGGTTTGCTGATGATGGAGGTCATAACCTGGATTCCAGATGGATGTACTAAGCATGCTTTTTTTCCAAACGGGTTTCCCTTCTTTCTACACGCAAATTCTGATACATTTTGTTTAGATTATACATTCCTTATCCTACACCATTAGTGTAATATCCACAAGCGATTTCCATACACTATACCCTTCCCCACATTATAAGACTTAATAGATTCGTTACTTTAGGAGCTACAGTCAATTCCTCACTGGAATGGTGGTAACTGATATTGCAGAACTTTTGCTATTGCAAACATTTATTAAAAGTTACTTAAGTTAACCCATGTAAAAATAATAAAGATTTTTTATTAATACAATATTATCAATCGTGTTAATAAATGCCTCTTGTAATACTTCCCCAATGTTTACCAAATAGTAAAATTTGCTTTTTTGTAAATTTGAAAGAACAAATTATAATTTTAATAGAACTATCATGTTTTGTGTTTCATGGTGTGGCACCAACAGATATTATGGTGCATGAAATAATTAATTAAAAGTATTACATTCACACTGTAACGTCGCTCCTAAGCGACAGTAGAAGCGACGACTACAGTTACAAGGATGAGGAAATGGTAATGTAGTGGCAACCCAAATAATTATAAGAGAAATATACAAGTTTAACATATAAGTTTATTAGCGTCAGGACAAAGGAAAATAATTACATGTTCGAAGAAACAATAGCAGTCTAATCTTTCCATCCTTTAATGTTAGGCGTTAATAGAGTAACAAGTGACATCCTTATATAAATGACCATGTTTGGTATGAAGCCCCTTAAACTGTCATACAGCCAAGACAACTATGGATGGGTCGTAAGTAGTAATACGTGTAGCTCTTCAAATAAGAACATGCGCACTTTCTAGAACGAAATTATGTTCAACTGATCATGGCAACAATTCTATACTCTGATTTTGGTTGGAAGAACAGTAGAGAAGATTCAAACATATTTATTTTCGGACAACATTGAAAACATTTTACTATATTATCTGTGTTATTCTTTAGGTGTTGATAATATCTATCAAAAGTGACAGCTGCAAATAGCATGTCTTGATGTATGAATATATTAAAATTATTTTAGTAACTTTAGTAACTAACTTCTACTGTTCTTCCTACTAAAATCATACTATAGTTGGGGGACTCAATTTAAGTACATGTTAAGCTCTAACATACAACTTTACTCCGGCCTTAGGGCTCGGCCAGACTGACAAGCGTGTGAGCGACTGGGTGGCCAAACTGGCGAACACGTGATTATAAGATAGCTCTCGATAGTTGTTAACAAGGAGGCAAAGGTTCGAATCTTGGCTCAGTGAACTGAGGGTGGTTTTTAACAAGTGATTTATTGTTGTGGTTTTCTTATCCTCCCTCTATTCTAATAATGATTCTTATTTGTAAAGACCTACTTTGATTATAATATTGAAGTATTTGAACATATCAGTTTTACATATATATGGGTATGGTATATGATCTTACCAATTAAATTAGGCCGTTAGTAGAGAGTAGTAGTAAGCCTTGCGATAGTAATAAAAATGTTAAAAAGAGAAGTTTTCCTAGCACTCAATGAATCAATACACAATAATGTTGCCTAGCGCCTGTAAGCTAGACTGTACCAGAACGAGTGCGCGCGCTTGAAAAATAAAACCAGTTCTCTTTTTAAAGCGCGCGCGCTCAGTTGCTCAGTCGCTCGCTCCAACTCTCATTACAACCAATGTGTTCTATTTTATATTTTAGTCGCTCGCTCCATTCTGGCCACCTCTCATTACAACCAAAGTGTTCTATTTTATATTTTAGTCGCTCGCTCCACCTCTCATTACAACCAAAGTGTTCTATTTTATTTTTAGTCGCTCGCTCCAGTCTGAACACCTCTCATTACAACCAAAGTGTTCTATTTTATATTTTAGTCACTCGCTCCAGTCTGGCCACCTCTCATTACAATCAATGTGTTCTATTTTATATTTTAGTCACTCGCTCCAGTCTGGCCACCTCTCATTACAACCAATGTGTTCTATTTTATATTTTAGTCGCTCGTGCGCTCGCTCGCCCAGTATGGCCGTCCCCTCGGCTATTAGGCTCAAACCTAACAAGCATGGACTATCAATCCAGTTGAACAATATCCTTGTCTAAGAAGTTACCGTGATAGACACTAACACAGATGGCTATCATGTGTTAGCTCCTAAAAGAGTTACATGATACAAAAGTAGAAACCTGAACTTTGCTGTATATTTCAATTTCATTTATTCTTGTATGTAGTGCCTTTTAGCTTAATATAGTTTTTTTTGTGTGTACGGGCTAAATGCATTTAGCACGTTACAACATTAGTCTCTTGTTATAACTGGACATCAAAATAATAAATGAGTTGCCGGGGTTCAATCCTCGGTCCCGGCACAGATTTATCTGATTTCCAAACCCTTCCTACACCTCTGACAAGACATATTGTGAATATGTGGAATGCCAGGCCTCCACCGTGATTCGGATTCCACGTTAAACTGTAGGTCCTTCATTTCATCTCACAATCACCCTGCCATTACACATTAGTGTAAGTGCGTATAACCCGAACGGGTAGTAAGACGCGGTGCTAATAATAATAATAATAATAATAATAATAATAAATGAGTTTTTATAACTTAGAGAAAAAGCAATACAAAATATTACTTTGAAATTAAAACACATTTATTTTGTAAGCAGATATGCATAAACACAACAGAAACCCATTTGTATTACATCATTAACGGCCATAGTTTTGTCTTGTTCGCTATAATAATCTATGAAGAGAATGCAGCCTTTTGGACGCTCTCATTTGTAGAGAATTTTTTTGTGAGCCACAGAATCCGTTTTCACAAAAATAAACATACAAAGGTTTATTTTCATAGGTTCGTGTTTCAATAATTTAAAACTGGTTAAATAAAATAAATGGTACGAAACTCCGCACGGAATTTCTTACTCCATTGTTTGAAAATGGAAATATTCACTCAAAGCTCGTAATATAATTAGATTAAAAAAGATTATATACACTAGCAAACACAAGCAAAAATAGCGTTATACTTACGTTAAACATTTTTGACTCCCGGAATTAAATGTTATGATCTTCTTTTTAAAGAATTAAAGTCTTCCCTAGTATATTTTGACAAAAAAAAAATCAACATGGGGTCCACAAGGATCAATACTTCGTATTAAAATTTTGATTTCTGGTTGAAATTTTCTATATTTTATTAGGGGTTGCACATCTTATGGTTATCGTATTTTTATTTGATTCTTAATTTTTAAATTTAGACCAATAAAAAAGGTACAAGTATTGACTATTGAGTCTAAAATAATAAAGATAGATCATTGCTATACAAATGTTTTCTCTAAGAGATTGAAGATAAAAGAACATCAACTTTTTGAGAGACTTACTTATCTACCTATTATATTGAATTAGAGAATGATTGCATTAAAACAAGTAGTATCTCTTGTGACGTTGTCACAGACATAATGCAAACATGGACGATCTGGCTCACCTGATCTGGTCCCCTTTGACTGGGCTGGATCTCGACTTCATGAAACACGCGCACTCAACTCCACTCAACATCACGCGGCTTACTGACCGCCCGTGGCTCGAGGCCCGATTAGAGCAAGACTCGGACAATTGAACATCAAGATGCGCTAACCCGTATGCGCCAACGGTTGTGTTCGAGTGAAACAAGACTCATCCACCGGCGCGTGATTTGAAATTATCACGAGAATAATCGAGAATTCTGTCGAAGCAACGTACACCCCTCTCCCTTCGTCCCAGTGTGATTCCCGCCGTTTGTGAACACGTGATTGACTTTGTACAGTATATAACGGCTGGACTGTGTAGTGATGTCACTCATTTCTCTGCACTCGATTAGGTGAGACACTTGTCTTAGATTTAGACGTAGGTCGTTGTTCGACGTTTTCTAAATTATGTTTGGGTTAAATTGTTCAAAATTTAAGTTTCAACTTTAAATATAAATCATGATTACTAATAGCTATATTTCTCTGAGACTGCAGGATTTGCCTGTCAGCCATTATGGTTTATGCGCTAGCTTTTTTCTTTGTACTTAACGTTGTGTCCGCCTCACGGACGGGTTGGAACTTTAGCATGGCGCCACCTTGGGGCGCTAATTATTTCTGTTTAACGTGTAACTTATTTTAAAATAGTTGTTCTGCTTGCTAAAAGTTAAAGATTTGTTACGATTGTGATTCTTTTTAAATTGTTACTCAACTCGGGGGGCGCGAGCCCGTGCACCCAGCACATTGGTCATTACAATAATAATAATTAGATTGAACTAATTTGATTGGGATCTATTGTAACAGGTTAGGTTTAGGTAAATCATTTTCTCTGTCGCGCCTTACAATGGCAGTCTATTATAAAACTTCATACTTATGTCAATATAGTGTCGGCATCGCCAGGTCGTGTAGACCTATACATATTACTTGTATTTAACTTTCCTGCTAGGTTAGTCGCCTTCTGCGAGGGTCAATTTAATTATGACTACGTTGGTATTAATCATTCTGTTTTCTCTTAACGACTTGGGGTCTTGCCCCTTTATTTATTGTTTACTTCGGCCCTTATCGGCCAGTCACTCGACTTTCCTAGAGTGCCTCGCTCTTGTATGTCTGCTAGTTGTTTGTAGAATAAAATAAACTCTCTTGTAACTTACCTACCCTTTATTTACTGTAATTTGAACCTATCAAATCATATGAAGGGGGGG
Organism: Timema cristinae; assembly: GCA_039000515.1. Classification (NCBI taxonomy): domain Eukaryota; kingdom Metazoa; phylum Arthropoda; class Insecta; order Phasmatodea; family Timematidae; genus Timema; species Timema cristinae. The sequence goes on from JBCFYV010000935.1 coordinate 19,522,078, forward strand.
GGGGGGGTTACAGTAGTGGGGGGGGTCGTTTCAGATCAGTCATTTATACATAAAACTGCCTATATGTCAGAGCGTTTATATCGAAAACGTTCTATATTTGGGGGGTCGTTTCGGATCAGTCATTTATACATAAAACTGCCTATATGTCAGAGCGTTTATATCGAAAACGGTCTATATTTGGGGTTTGTTTTTTACCTCTCCCGCCCCTTTTCCCCTCCTCCCTCAGAGCCGGTGGTTATTTTTGATTAATTATCGTTAATTAAATATTGTTAATTGGTAGGATAGAGGCGTTGGAGTTATTATTGGTAGGATAGAGGTTTTTTTATTCATCAATTAGGGCGCTGTAGTTTATTTGCTGAAGCATAGAGCCACTCGCGCTCCACGTCTTTCTCCTCCGATTGGTAGGATAGAGGTTTTTTATTCATCAATTAGGGCGCTGTAGTTTATTTGCTGAAGCATAGAGCCACCCGCGCTCCACGTCTTTCTCCTCCGGATGCCCGATATTAAATGACACAAGCTGGCTCGCTGGCTTCTGATGACAAACTCAGCCTTTCACTTTTCCCTCCCCACCCCTCCCTCAGAGCCGGGGTTGTTCATCCTGGTTTTCCCCCTCCCCGGTCATTCCTCCTCCTTCGCCACCCTGACGCCAGCCTGCCGGGAAGACAAGTGACATCGATAACCTTGGGTTTTCCCAATGACGTAATCATCGCAACCCTGGCGCCGGGCTGGCGGGCAGACAAGTTGGGACAAGAATAGATAGTGACCTCAGCAACCTGGGTTTTTCCTATGACGTAATCATTGCGTGTTATGTCGCAACTCTAGCATCTCTAGTTATGCACAATCAGGGGCCTCGGAATCCACAGTTAGGGGCCACTACCCCTGTCACAAGTCTACTAAAATTGTTTGTTTGGTATCGTCTGTCGAAATGCATGGAAATGTTCCTCCACCCGCAGCTCTCGGACCGGACAACCTGGGTATTTTCCTATGCCGTAATCATTGCGTGTTATGTCGCAACTCTAATTATGCACAATCAGGGGCCTCGGAATCCGCAGTTAGGGGCCGCTATCCCCGGCACCAATGTATACTAAAATTGTTTGTTTGGTATCGTCTTTCTCAATGCATGGATGTGTGTAACAGTCACGGACCGGAGGAGTAAGTTAGAATGGTTCCAGCGTTTATGTGGTGTGAGGGAGTGTATAAAACCACCATCCCCCTGAGCAAGATATGAATCCACTGCCTCCAACGGCCATAACGTGTAACCGACCCTCCCAATACTTCTTAAACAAATAAATGTAATGTTTCCGTACATTAAAAAAAATGCATAAGTAATGACCGTAAATATATATCAGGGCTGAATACATGGCGACAGTTTGGTGGGTCGTCAAGACAAGAATGATGGCGCCAGGTTGGCGGGCAGACAAGTCAGGACAAGAATATATCGTGACCTTGACAACCTTGGGTTTTCCCAATGACGTAATCATCGCGTGTTATGTCGCAACCCTGGCGCCAGTATGTCGGCACAACAAGACGAGTTGAGACAAGCTTAAATATCGAGGTCATCGACACGGGCGCCAAGTTGGCGGGCAGACAAGAATATATCGTGTGACGTCAAACGAGGGAGGGGGGTGGCTATAAAGAGGGGTGCCCGCTTGGGTGTCTATTTATAAACGTTTGTAGAGGGGGCCAATATGGACAAGTTACAGCAGCTGGTAAATATCGTCGACGCGGTGCAGACCGTCAAATTGTGTGATCTAGCCGTAGATCAAAAGTACTCGGTTGATAAATTAAAAGCCGTCAATACAAAGTTCGGGAGACGTCTAATAGCCTATCTAGACGGCGAGTTTTGTGTATTTTTACCCTGCCGATTTGGTACTCTTACAGATGAAGACGTGTGTGAGTTAAATAAAGAAAAACTGGTATTTACCTGCGCCGGAGTAAAACCCGGTTCACCTACCATTGTGAACTTTGAACGCGTTTAAGAGACACGGCAGTTAACAACAACAACGGGCAGCGGAGCACTCTACAGGACGTTTAGCTCTCAGGTACGCTCACCATGCTTCGATCCGGCTATATTAATTTAATGTTTGTGGGCCATACGATGGAGGGGCGTGCCTATATGACGGGAGAGAATGTTCACAGTGTCGAGGTGTGTGATAGACAGGTAATTTACAAAGTAGAGGAGCGAGGCTACATAGAGTTTTGTGACTCTACCTGTCACACGATACGAGCGACGGAAGTACTACCCTACGAGAGAATCGTGGAAACGTATATGTGTGATGTAACGTGCGCCGTTTACAATTTCCGCAAGGGGGACGTGGTAGCTGTGTTACCCCGACCTCCACCTCCACCCTTCCGAGCTCCACACCAGCCGTCACCGTACTTCATGCCACCGCCACCCTCAGAGAGACAGCCGTACACAGCCCCAGAGTCACAGCCGTACCCAGCCCCAGAGTACCCACCACCGGAGTCGTCTACCTACCAGACGTCACAGGCGTACCCGTCGTCAGAGTCGTCTGTCTACCAGTCAGTAGAGTCACCTGCGTGCCCACCGTCCGAGGCGTCTACCTACCAGGCGTCAGATTCACTGGCGTATCCACAGTCAGAGGCGTCTGTTTACCAGCCAGCAGAGTCACCTGCGTGCCCACCACCACCGCCGGAGGTAAAGTCTGAAGAACCTGTAAATCTCGAGGATTTAACAATTTATAAAAATTATTCAAATGTTAAAATTATAGGTGAAACGCACGCCGACTACATACTCGGTCTGGGCAGTTTCGGTAACGTTTTCCTTCCAAAGTCAATATATTATTTGGATTGTAAGCGCTTTAAATCTAAAGCCCGCTGTATGATATATCTCGGAGGACAAAGTGTGATGTTTAAAAGTGAATTAATAAACTAGACGTATTCTGCGGCTGTCATAGGAGCTAGTGGTGAAATTTTGAAAAAAAAACACGTTAAGAGCGAGTGTTTATTTCTTTTGCTGCATCTCCAATTGACATTATGCCGTTTAAATGCTGCGTTTGTGATGGATCCTACGCAAAGCTATCCAATCTTATTCGGCACAAAATTCAATGTCATCAAACTGCTGCTCACCAGAATACCTGTTGGGACGAGGAGGTATTATGCAGGGCGTTAGACATGATCGAGAAAGAGGAATACAATCGTGTCAAGTGCTTAAACGAACTTGAGAAAAACAAAAGTTATAACGTTGTGCTATCGGAAGAGCCCGAACCTAATGTTATTGTGCTTGAGTTTGTTGGAAGAGTAAGATTGCCAGGTAAAAACTGTGGATACATTATCAATATACACTCTAGCGTCTCTCAACGTGTCTTGAACTATTTTGGAGGTGGCTCCTACTCATTTTCTAGATGGTAGATGTCTTTTATATGTATTGGTCAAAACACCTAAATAATATTGCTGCTTGTTGTGAATGTTTTAAATTAACCAATTGTTGATTGGCAATAAAATTTACTCCTACTCATTTTCTAACTGGTAGATGTCTTTTATATGTATTGGTCAAAACACCTAAATAATATTGCTGCTTGTTGTGAATGTTTTAAATTAATCAATTGTTGATTGGCAATAAAATTGACTCCTACTCATTTTCTGCCTGGTAGATGTATTGGTCAAAAGACCTAAATAATATTGCTGCTTGTTGTTGTTGTTTTAAATTAATAAATTGCTGATTGTCAATAAAAAAACTAGCACTAAACTGTCGTTATTATTTTTAAATCCTCGGCTGGACAATCAAAGACCTGAAGGAGACGCCAACATTGTTGTGACTTAGTTTGCTATCCAGGGTTGAATTGCTTATCTAATCCATAATATATATTTACGAGTATATCTTACCCCCTTAATGTGAACAAACCAGTATACGTACTAAGATACATATGTAAGCCAAAGTTTCCAGGGTTCGATTCCCTTGTGCAGGTGTAATTTTTTTTTAAGAATATGATATGTATTAAAAGGGTGAAGAAGAAAATGCTACATATAAAGGAGGAAGCAGCTTTCTCATCACAGTGTTAGGAAGACTGCCCACTGCGCCAAGTGTCCAGAAAGAATGTATAACTCTCTCTCTCTGTGAAGGGAGACATGTATTGGTCTGTTAATCTATGTCGCGTGGTCAACGGTCAAGACGTCTAAGGAATCACTTGGCCACGAGGCGTTAGCATGTCTGTCTGTCCCCCCAGAGTCAAGTGTCCAGGCTTCGATTCCCTGTATGACTGAAAATGTTGGTTCAAGAGGGGAATGGGAACTAGTACACCAATTGAAGCAAAGAGACGGTCTTACACATGTCAGGGGTTCGAAACCCTATATTAGCCATATGTCATGATGTTTTTTTCAGGGAGAGCGGATTCCTGTAAGGTGTTTCCCTGTCTCACTCTCCGTGCAAAAGTTGGGGTTCACTTCCATGTCCTTTCAAAAAAAGTAATTATGTTGCTACCAAACCTATGTCAAATATGATACTTTGAGCTGGAAACTGCCTGTAGACATCTTTTATAAGTATTGATCAAAAGACCTAAATAATATTGCTTGTTGTTGTTTTAAATTAATCAATTGCTGATTGTCAATAAAAAAACTAGCAATAAAATGTTATTATTTTTTAAATCCTCGGCTGGAGAATCAAAGACCTGAAGGAGACGCCAACATTGTTGTGACTTAGTTTGCTATCCAGGGTTGAATTGCTTATCTAATCCATAATATATATTTACGAGTATATCTTACCCCCTTAATGTGAACAAACCAGTATACGTACTAAGATACATATGTAAGCCAAAGTTTCCAGGGTTCGATTCCCGCGTGCAGGTGTAATTTTTTTTCAGAATATGATATGTATTAAAAGGGTGAAGAAGAAAATGCTACATATAAAGGAGGAAGCAGCTTTCTCATCACGGTGTTAGGAAGACTGTCCACTGCGCCAAGTGTCCAGAAAGAATGTATAACTCTCTCTCTCTCTCTGTGAAGGGAGACATGTATTGGTCTGTTAATCTATGTCGCGTGGTCAATGGTCAAGACGTCTAAGGAATCACTTGGCCACGAGGCGTTAGCATGTCTGTCTGTCCCCCACCAGAGTCAAGTGTCCAGGCTTCGATTCCCTGTATGACTGAAAATGTTGGTTCAAGAGGGGGAATGGGAACTAGTACACCAATTGAAGCAAAAAGACGGTCTTACACATGTCAGGGGTTCGAAACCCTATATTAGCCACATGTCATGATTTTTTTTCTGGGAGAGCGGATTCCTGTAAGGTGCTTCCCTGTCTCACTCTCCGTGCAAAAGTTGGGGTTCACTTCCATGTCCTTTCAAAAAAAAGTAATTATGTTGCTACCAACCCTATGTCAAATATGATCCTTTGAGCTGGTGGCAATCATCCAGTGGACCAGGATTAGAATTCCCGTCCTTGTTTTATTATCTTCATTCGTAGCAGTCGACGGTATGCTAAGCAAAAAAAACTCTCTGTTGATAAATGAAACTTTATTTTGTTCACGCCTCAGTGATAAATCTTTGAAATTATTTATGAAAATTTATTCATCATCAACAATGTTTTGATTCAAATCTTTAAGTAAAATTGTAGGAAAAGATTTAATTATCTCCTCAGTACACAATTGACTTAATGATATGTGTGAAGTGGAGACACGAGGAGTTTTTTAAACATTTATATCAGCTTAGGAAATAACCTCAGGTGTAGTGATTGAGGAGCCATGCTTAAATTACATAATTCATAAGTCTAATTGTAGTGCTTTTAATGAAACATTTATTTATTTATTTATAAAAACAAACACAACATTTTGATGATCACAATAACTAATCACAAATATAAACGTTTAACCAAAAAAAATTCTAATATATATATATATATATTTAACAATCAATTATTATTCTACAATAATATTTCTGATTGAAATAGCGGACCAGATAATAATTACTATATTTTATTTATAAAAACAAACACAACATTTTGCTGATCACAATAACTAATCTGTAAATATAAACGTTTAACCAAAATTTTTCTAATATTTATTTAACAAAATTTAAATTTTCAAAATAAATACCTTATACGTTAAAATCAAAATACTGGGGCATCATCCGGTGCATAACGTCGTCTATATCAATATCCGAATCACCATCGTTAACAAAATTTAAAATTTTCAAAATAAATAAATTATACATGAATTACCTGAGATTTATTTGGTATTTGTAAATATTAGATTTTTCCTGTTAAAATCGGTCTGTTTTTCTAATATATATTTAACAATCAATTATTATTCTACAATAATATTTCTGATTAAAATAGCGGCCCAAATAATAATTACTATATTTTATTAATAAAAAAACAAACAACATTTTGCTGATCACAATAGCTAATCTGTAAATATAAACGTTTAACCAAAATTTAAATTTTCAAAATAAATACCTTATATGTTTAAATCAAAATAAATAAATAAATTATACATGAATTACCTGAGATTTATTTGGTATTTGTAAATATTCGATTTTTTCCTCTTAAAATCGGACTATTTTTCTAATATATATTTAACAATCAATTATTATTCTACAATAATATTTCTGATTAAAATAGCGGACCAAATAATAACTACTATATTTTATTTATAAAAACAAGCACAACATTTTGCTGATCACAATAACTAATCTGTAAATATAAACGTTTAACCAAAAAAATTTTCTAATATTTATTTAACAAAATTTAAATTTTCAAAATAAATACCTTATATGTTTAAATCAAAATAAATTTGAATTACCTGAGATTTATTCGGTATTTGTAAATATTAGATTTTTCCTGTTAAAATCAGCCTATTTTTCTAATATATATTTAACAATCAATTATTATTCTATAACAATATTTCTGATTGAAATAGCTGACCAAATTATAATTACTAAACAAACACAACATTTTGATGAGCACAAAAAAAAACTAATCTGTAAATATAAACGTTTAACCAAATTTTTTTCTAATATTTATCAAACAAAATTTAAATTTTCAAAATAAATACCTTAAATGTTTAAATCAAAATACTGGGGCATCATCCGGCGCATAACGTCGTCTATATCAATATCAGTATCCGTATCACCCTCGGCACCTGGTGAAGGGGATGTCAAGTCTATTGTTCTTGCGCCTGAAATAGCGGTCCGGATAGGCCGCGTTGCTCTTCTCTTGTCAACACGGCCTATCCAAATCCCTGAATTAATTTTGCGTACCCCCGAGGTACCTGGAGACGATTGTGACAGCGTGTCCACCGGAGACGCTGGAGGAGGCGCCTGAGGAAGGTCCTGGGTGACCAAGGGTACCCCGGGGGTTTGCGTGGAGCGCTGCCCGTTCTCTGGAACAGCGGTGGTAGGAGGCAGCTGGTTCCTTGAATGGTGTCGGCGGACAACGTCGGCCATATAGGCTACCATAGCCTCTACAAAGTTGTCCGCCAACCTCAAACTTTCTTTGTTTTGCGCGATCTCCGCTGCCTGCTGTACCACCGTCAGACCATCAGCGCTCCAGCAGGACTCATCTAAGCAATTAAGTTAAGTTTAACTTTGAGTTGCACCGCGCCATTTATATTTAAATAACTTATAACTGGCTTATTCATTAACGGGTGAGAAAGTTTTCTTAGTGTCAATCTATAGCAGGCAGCTAATATAAATACAAACAAAGTTAGGATTTTAGCCACACACACACATAATAGTTATTGCGGGTTTTTTTTTCATCAAACCAGAGACTCCTGATCGAGAAAAATAAGTATGGTTCATGAATATATATTTAAAGCGCCGGCAAGAAATTAAACAAGAAGCTCGTATTTTAGGCACGCATAACCCTAAATGTTTTCACGTGAAGGGAACGTGGCACACATTAAAAAAAAACTATGGCTTAGTGTAGTCAATTATTATTATTATTATTATTATTATTATTATTATTATTATTAGCATTATAAAGCCTACGGAATCACTCCCCCCTTGGCTGCGGTCTGACAACACACACCGGTCTAACGGGGCGGTTCCTTATAGTAGGAATAGGGTGGGGTGTCTTGTGTAGGGCCCAATAGCTTGCTTGTGGTTCTGGGGGTTATTAGGAGCAAATGCCTGTATTCTAATACTAAAGGGGGTGTCAGATAATATCTGTAGGCGTGTCAGCGGTGGTGATGACGAGACAAGTCGGGTTGTCCGGTTGACCGTCAGGGGCTGGTCCGTTGCAGTGGTGGGGGAAGGACCGAAAAGAAATAGGCTCTCTGGATTGGCTCTTGACGTATGGAGTAAATCTTCTGTTGTATATCCATGTTCTGTTATAAATAATCAATACTTTATTTACTGTAGTGTTGCTACAACAACGTAAATACCTGTTATTTTAGTTTCACAAAACTTATGGTTTCTACAGACCTACCTACCGCTTACTAGCATAAAGATAAGAAGTGAGAGAAAGTCCCGGCATCATTTATTTATACAAGTAATTGTAGATATATAATATTATAGTTTTTAACCTACTTATTCCTTAACTATCGAGAAAGGTTCTTTTTTTTTTGACGGTGGAAAAGCAGATAGCTATTATAAACACAAACAGTAAGAAAGTTTGGATTTATTCACGGATAGTTATTTTCATTAAGTAGTTCATGTAGGCAAGAAATTAGCCCGCCTATTAGCTAATATTTGTCAAAGAGGTAATCGAGCAGGGACGTCCTCCCACAAATTTAACTAAGGCAAATAAACAGACAACTTATAAAATTAAATAGCTGAATCAACCCTATAATGTCCTATAACAGCATAGACTAACATTTAACTCAAGCATGAAATATGTTTTTTTAAACAGTAGCAAATTTAACCCTAGCAAATACTCAGACAAATTAAAATTTAAAATCAAGCACTTTTAAGCCATGTAACAGAAGAGAATTGAAATACCTTGTGTGGAGGCTGTTGAATTATGATTAGATTAATAAATGCTAGCTTTTAAAACAGTAGCAAATTTAACCCTAGCAAATACTCAGAACAATTAAAATTTAAAATCAAGCACTTTTAAGCCATGTAACAGAAGAGAATTGAAATACCTTGTGTGGAGGCTGTTGAATTATGATTAGATTAATAAATGCTAGCTTTTAAAACAGTAGCAAATTTAACCCTAGCAAATACTCAGACAATTTAAAATTTAAAATCAAGCACTTTTAAGCCATGTAACAGAAGAGAATTGAAATACCTTGTGTGGAGGCTGTTGAATTATGATTAGATTAATAAATGCTAGCTTTTAAAACAGTAGCAAATTTAACCCTAGCAAATACTCAGACAATTTAAAATTTAAAATCAAGCACTTTTAAGCCAAGTAACAGAAGAGAATTGAAATACCTTGTGTGGAGGCTGTTGAATTATGATTAGATTAATAAATGCTAGCTTTTAAAACAGTAGCAAATTTAACCCTAGCAAATACTCAGACAATTTAAAATTTAAAATCAAGCACTTTTAAGCCAAGTAACAGAAGAGAATTGAAATACCTTGTGTGGAGGCTGTTGAATTGTGATTAGATTAATAAATGCTAGCTTTTAAAACAGTAGCAAATTTAACCCTAACAAATACCCAGGCAATTTAAAATTTAAAATCAAGCACTTTTAAGCCATGTAACAGAATAGAATTGAAATACCTTGTGTGGAGGCCGCTGAATTATGATTAGATTAATAAATGCTAGTTTTTAAAACAGTAGCAAATTTAACCCTAGCAAATACACAGACAATTTAAAATTTAAAATCAAACACTTTTAAGCCATGTAACAGAAGAGAATTCAAATACCCTGTGTGGAGGCTGTTGAATTATGATTAGATTAATAAATGCTAGCTTTTAAAACAGTAGCAAATTTAACCCTAACAAATACCCAAGCAATTTAAAATTTAAAATCAAGCACTTTTAAGCCATGTAACAGAATAGAATTGAAATACCTTGTGTGGAGGCTGTTGAATTATGATTAGATTAATAAATGCTAGCTTTTAAAACAGTAGCAAATTTAACCCTAGCAAATTTAACCCTAGCAAATACACAGACAATTTAAAATTTAAAATCAAACACTTTTAAGCCATGTAACAGAAGAGAATTGAAATACCTTGTGTGACTGCTGAATTATGATTAGATTAATAAATGCTAGCTTTTAAAACAGTAGCAAATTTAACCCTAGCAAATACACAGACAATTTAAAATTTAAAATCAGACACTTTTTAAGCAATGTAACAGAAGAGAATTGAAATACCTTGGGTGGATGATGCCGAATTTTCCATCTTGATTAATCAGTCGTTCTGAAACGTGCGGTTTCCACTTGAAGAAGGCAGAGGGTTGGTTGAAACTCATCCCTATATATATATGAACCAAAACCTCCCTTTCACTGGAGAGCCATCGACCTCCTTTCTAATTTACATCGAAAATAGAAGCGGAAAAATACGTATTGTCTCACCAATACTTGAGCAATATTAGTTTTCAACGACACACTTATTGTGTGGTACACTCGAAATTTAAAGAAAAAAAAAACGCGCTAGTAACGATAAAAATTATAGCGTGGGACCAGGATTCGAATCGAGAGTGCTTTCTTAAACCTGTGGCTCGCAAACCATCCCTGGTTCATCCACCTTGACGTGATAAATTCCCTGGTTTCAACTGTTGACATTAGAACCTAAGGGTCGCTAACGATTGATCTTGGGCATCAAGAATCAGGACGAATGGTGTCACCTTCATTGTTTGACTTGTGACCGCAAACACACTATCCGTGGTTCAAATCACGGCTGGGTGAAAGTTAAACTCTCCCTGCGGTTCACTTAGCCTAGTATATAAGTTTTAATAATTTTGCTAAACAACTCCACTCCATAGATTCCTTCAACAGCGCCGGGGGGTTTTCCATATTCTCCGGCGGGTACACTTATGTGTGTGTGAACTTGAAACCTTACCTTAAATATTTTAATTTGTTTGGTAGAAAGACCAAAACTATAGTATGAAGAGCATATAGCTACTTTACCTGCGGTCAGTATCTATCAACATACTTGCTCGGTATGCGTTTGTTATTCACCTGCATCACAGGTAGCGTAGTCTAAGACGTCACTGCCAATGCCTGGGAGGTCGCGGGTTTGATTCCCGTTCTGGTACATGACCATTCTAGGTGTCAGCCCTCCCGCAAACGTAGACCAAAGGTGTTTTTTCCGCACCCTTCGTGAAAATGCGGGTACATTTTCCGTCCTCCTATCTACTTAGCGGGGTTCATCATTGGTTTGACTTCGAACACTGAGGCAAATGCGGGTACACTATCCCAAGATATTAAATACCGTGTGTGAACTCGTCACCTTACCTTAAATATTAACAACATATTCTTACTAGTTTTTTTTATTGACAATCAACAATAAATTTACAAGCGCAATATTATTTAGGTCTTTGCCGACTGTGAGTACTTGACGTATGAATAGGGGATTCTGCCTGTTTAAAGTATATGCTGTATATCACATGACTTGAGACGTATGAATATGTTAAATAGTGAGTATTCAGACAGAACTTTTATTTGCTTTCTACCCTAGAATTATTTGTACTGCAGATCACCTGACTTGACGTATGAATACGGGGTTCTGACCGTTTAAAATATCACATGGCCGGGCGTATGATAAATACTCAGCAAATTGTTAAAGAAAACCTTACATTGACTTATTTATTATTTGTAAACTCTCCTAGAAACCTTACATTAACTAAACTGGCTTTCGATGCCATCTAGTGGGCTGATAAGCAAGCACGACAAAACCCTGTACGGCAATTAAATAATATTAATATAATATTAAATATTAAATAATGTATAACCTTTACACATGTTCCTATGTTAAATACCTAGGGGAAAAAAAATCATGGCGGCTATATATATTTTGATAACATAAATAATAACTTTTACATAAGTTTATAAGTAAAATATCTAGGAAAAAAATCACGGTGCTTATATAACTTTTAGATACATTCCCAGAAGTTTATTTTTAAATACCCGTTTCATATTCGATACTGTAAGTACCGTTACCCATCAGACACCTTCAACCTACCACAGAGGATGGGCCGTGTCTGCTAGATGCTCTGTTCAGGCAACAGCGGAGTACGCTTTGGCGCAGAATGAATAGCAAATGATGGTGCACAACTGGTTGCATGTACTGCCATGGCGCCGAATGAATAAGTTTGGTTTAGCAAACGGTGGTGCAAAATGGACGAACGAAACCTGCTTGATTATTACACCGTATAAATATGTGAGAGTAGATATCATAACTTTTCTATGTCTAAGATGAGGCTATTCCTATTAAAATTGGACTATACTGGAACACCCCCTCTGTCCACGTGGGTGAGATTTGAACCCCAGATCGCCAAGCTGTCCAACGAGTTTTATTCACCCAGGGTTTCCCCCACCCTCCCTCCACGCAGATGAAGGTACATTCAAGCGAGGAGTCCTTTAAGGAACACAAACTCGTTGTTCTTTTACATTATCAATAATGCATTTGAAATAAAATAAGCGTAGTTTACTCGTGGCAATATTACGGGTAATTCTTGTATATTAGAAATGGCCAGGAAGTGGATGCGTGCGAGAGAGCTGTCATAGACTTTGGGCAGTGGAGCATGGACACTTTCCTACAAATTCGGGTACATTTTATCAGCATTCTACTTTACGCATAAATTTCCTATTAGTGTAAATAAATACATCCTTTTTAATAATTGGTTTCTTCTGATCCACTTTCCTACAAATTCGGGTACATTTTATCTGCATTATACTTTACGCATAAATTTCCTATTAGTGTAAATAAATACATCTTGTTCCAACCCTCCAGATCACCAAGCTGTCCAACGAGTTTTATTCACCTCTGGTTTCCCCACCCTCCCTCCGCGCAGCTGTGCGAGGAGGCCTTTGTTTTAACACCTAATATGATTACAGGCATAGGTAAGGTCAGTGTTAGAGCAACTTTTCTATCTTTAAGATAAGCTTGTTATAGCATAGTTTACTTGCGTTTATATACAGTAATTCATGTATATTAAAATAGGACAGGTAGTAAGAAGTGGTTGTGCTAGATATTTGGTTTTAAAAGATACATTAGAATCTTTCACTCTGCACCACCTAATGGATGTGTGTGCGAGCTGTCATAGACTTTGGGCAGTGGAGCTTAAACACGTCAACGTTCAACCAAAGTAGTAGCGAAACTGCCTTATAACGGTAAATTATTTGTTCGCTTGGTGTGCCTGTTTTGCACGGAGCTTATTGCCTGTCAGTCACACCACAGAAGGTAAAGACCCTGGGAGGGTGGTGGTGGTGCTCTGTGGAAATTCCAGTCCGGGGGAAGGGGGTGATTCCGGCCACCAGCTCCTTGCGATGTCGAAACTGGAACTACCCGGCTCTGAGTGGGGTGGGGGGATTCAACTGCCTGAAAAGTGAAAGGCTGATTGCCACTGTTGGAGGTGAGTACGTCATAGAGCCTGCGGAGTACGCTTTGGCTCAGAATGAATAGCAAATGATGGTGCACAACTGGTTGCATGTACTGCCATGGCGCCGAATGAATAAGTTTGGTTTAGCAAACGGTGGTGCAAAATGGACTAATGTGTCTCTGCGCATACGCAACACAGATCTGTCCATAAGTCCTTTGTAAATCCAGGCATCGACCCAGCGAAGTGGACGGAGGTGCCTGCTCGATGCTCTGTTCCACTGCCTTAAATATGAGTGAAGAATGACCCTGAGCACGGAACGAATCCTGGATAGCTCAGTGGTCAGAGCAATGGCGTACTAAGCCAGAGGTCCCGGGTTTGATTTCCGTGTCCAGGCCGTGTGGCTTAGATTACGTGTGTGAACTTGTCACCTTACCTTATAAGCAGCAATATTATTTAGGTGATTGTCAGGATCAGCGGGGGGAGAGCATGAAATCGAAACCGTGCCTGGTAGCGGAGTTAGGGGTTCAAACATTTCCATCGTCAAAGGCTGAATATATTCTAGGCTATTTCAAACTCTCGCTCCACGCAAATGCGGGTACACTATCCCAAGATATTAAATACCGTGTGTGAACTCGTCACCTTACCTTAAATATTAACAACATATTCTTACTAGTTTTTTTTATTGACAATCAACAATTAATTTACAAGCGCAATATTATTTAGGTCTTTGCCGACTGTGAGTACTTGACGTATGAATAGGGGATTCTGCCTGTTTAAAGTATATGCTGTATATCACATGACTTGAGACGTATGAATATGTTAAATAGTGAGTATTCAGACAGAACTTTTATTTGCTTTCTACCCTAGAATTATTTGTACTGCAGATCACCTGACTTGACGTATGAATACGGGGTTCTGACCGTTTAAAATATCACATGGCCGGGCGTATGATAAATACTCAGCAAATTGTTAAAGAAAACCTTACATTGCCTTATTTATTATTTGTAAACTCTCCTAGAAACCTTACATTAACTAAACTGGCTTTCGATGCCATCAAGCGGGCCAATAAGCAAGCACGACAAAACCCTGTACGGCAATTAAATAATATTAAATATTAAATAATGTATAACCTTTACACATGTTCCTATGTTAAATACCTAGGGTAAAAAAATCATGGCGGCTATATATATATTTTGATAACATAAATAATAACTTTTACATAAGTTTATAAGTAAAATATCTAGGAAAAAATCACGGTGCTTATGTAGTATAGTCTTTTGCTATAGTAGCGCCTTAAACCATGTGGTCATTCTTTATGTTACGTGCAATGATAAGCTAAATACCCGTTTTCATATTCGTTATACAGATACAATTACAGAGGATTAGCCATTTAATTTATCTGTACTTAGTCCGCTCTTGCAGAGGGCGAGAGAATTATTAACATTGAGTCGAAGTTGTGCGGTGTTATCGCCTATTAAGGGGTAACTAACTAATCGGGCCGTCGGTAAGGCGTTCAGTAATTTGATGGTCTCTGGTTCGAATCCAATCTAGACACACGAATTACAAACTACAGTAAATTCACCGTGCAAAACGGGCGTCGCTAAAATCTACCCTCCCTCAGTGCATCTGAAGGTACTCTCGCAAATGTTGAGTGCATTGATGTGTGGGCTTAAACTTTCATAGGGATATAGTTGCGAACATTAAATTCAATATTATTCCTCCGTTGAGAGCTGACTTGGGCCTGCCGCTTTCACGGAATGTAAAAGCGAATCTGCCGTATAACGGGACTTTTCATAGCTGCCTTACAGGTGTCTATTTTGAGAAACACAATGACTCCTCAAGGTGAATGGAGGTTATTGCTCGGTACTTCGCCCCCCAGAAGGTAATGACCGGGGGAGGGGGAAAACCAGGATGAACAACCCCGGCTCTGAGGGAGGGGTGGGGAGGGAAAAGTGAAAGGCTGAGTTTGTCATCAGAAGCCAGCGAGCCAGCTTGTGTCATTTAATATCGGGCATCCGGAGGAGAAAGACGTGGAGCGCGGGTGGCTCTATGCTTCAGCAAATAAACTACAGCGCCCTAATTGATGAATAAAAAACCTCTATCCTACCAATCGGAGGAGAAAGACGTGGAGCGCGAGTGGCTCTATGCTTCAGCAAATAAACTACAGCGCCCTAATTGATGAATAAAAAAACCTCTATCCTACCAATAATAACTCCAACGCCTCTATCCTACCAATTAACAATATTTAATTAACGATAATTAATCAAAAATAACCACCGGCTCTGAGGGAGGAGGGGAAAAGGGGCGGGAGCGGTAAAAAACAAACCCCAAATATAGACCGTTTTCGATATAAACGCTCTGACATATAGGCAGTTTTATGTATAAATGACTGATCCGAAACGACCCCCCAAATATAGAACGTTTTCGATATAAACGCTCTGACATATAGGCAGTTTTATGTATAAATGACTGATCTGAAACGACCCCCCCACTACTGGTTACACTCTGTAGATCTAAAGCTCACAAAATTTGATTGATATATGTACAATAACTAAGAAACTATTGGTTTTATAAAGATATATTTCAAACAAAGGTTTTATATTTTTAATAGTACTACAATTTTGAAATGATTAGTTATTTTTAGTATCTCAAATAGTTGCGGAGATACGGAAATTTACGCTTCTGTAAAGTACACTAAAATTCATTTTCATAGGAAAATGAAAATAGCAATTTTGTATATAATCTTAATCAACGCATAGATCAAATTTTTATCAAAATCGTCAGAGCTGATTTTGAGAAAACGGATATTTTTCTCTTTTCTCCCTTTACTAAACGACTCTTTATTTTAGGGTTAAACAGACACACAGACAGATGGCATTGCAAAAACCACTGTTTAGGTTTCAGGGGGGGAGGAGGGGGGTAATGAAATGTCGATATCCATCAATATCTCGGGTTAAAAAATTTTTTACTGTCGCAATACTTTACCTTTTGTGTTCGAAAAGTTAACAAACACACACACACACACATATATATATACACTTTTAACTTGAATATGATTTGTTTTATAAAAATATGTTTCAAATAAAATATTTGTATTACAAAGAGACCTACATATTTGAAATGATAAGTAATTTAATATCTCAAATAGTTTCAGAGATGTGATAAAAAAAAAAATAGATTTTACGCATCAGACTGGAACCCTTGAAGTCATTTTGCCGTAAAAATGAGTGTCACTACTTTATTTATAATATTGATTAATGCTTAGAGATAAATTTAATAAAAATTGTTAGAGCCAATTTTGAGAAAATAGAATTTTCTCTTTTCACCCTTTAAAAACTACCCTTAATTTTAGGGTTAGATATCCTATTACAATAACTCCTTGGGGAAACCCTATGAAAACCCTAGATACCAAGTCTTAGCCCAATCGGTAAAAGATTGTTGGATCTAGTCCGAGGTTCTGACATACGTAAATTCAAAAACAACTTTTTTGAATTCGGGGATTCATGAAACGTTTAAATTCATCAAAATCTCAAGTTCTATTTTTTTGACGATCACAATACTTTCTCTACCTGTAAGATAGTGAGAAAGTAGAAAGAAATTAAAAAAAGGTGTGTCATGATATTTTTTATTACTAAAAGTAAAAACAACTCAACACGTTCTAACAGATCATAAGTCTTACCGACATTCCAGTGGTGAATCGACTGTATATTAAAAATGACTTTTGGTATTCAAGTGTTTTTTCTTTATTTTGCAGATTATTGTAAACAGTTTTAAGATAGCCCATAACATATTGAATTTATTGAGGCTTATAATGGGATGAAAAATGTATGAACACTCTGTATATACGTATAGATCTAACGAGTAATAAGACATGGTAAAAAAAAACATATGCGTAATAAATTCAAAAATTTAATTTCTTAAACATCCAAATAAATTTGTTTTAAAATTAAATTTTGAAATAAAAACAACAACATCACTCAGGGAATTGACATCAAAGATATATTATGATTCACAGTTCCATTGTTTTAAAATACTTAGTTTCTCATGATGTTTTCATTTTATTTAAAAATCCTGTAATATTGGATTGAATTGTTTAAAATCAGTAAAAAACGAATGTGTCCTGGAAATTGAAAAACGACACCTGGAAACGGGAATTGAACCCAGGACCTTTGGCTTAGTAAGCAAATATTCTACCACTGAGCTATCCAGGAATCGTCCTGTGCACAGTGTCATTCTTCACTCATATTTTATTTTTCAACTTCCAGGATATGATATCTAGATAGAGTAATCCTCACTAAAAGCATAAATAATAGTTTTGGATATTTGATTCTTAAAAGTATAATGTGATGAAAGCTTTTATTGATAAATCATAGCCCAATGTTAATTGTCGAATAGTAATAGACTCTGCATTAACAGTAGACGTTTATACAAAACAAATTAAAAGCCTCGTCCATATATTTAGTGACGTAATCTATAATTTTCAATCAATAGTTCAATAGTTGTATTCTGAAATATAAACTTAAAATATAATTTAGTTCTATCATATTTTGCTATAGAGCTTTATAATTAAGTCAGTATTTACCTTATTTATCTCTAAAAGTTGTATTTTACAAATCTAGTAAAAAAACAACTGTAACTTATTGTAAACCACCTTATTATGATATATTAAAGTTTCATATACTAGTGAGTAGTGACTCCATTCTATAAGGTTATATTCATAAACCATATTTAAAACTTTCTTTGATCAATTTACTGTAAGCTTAAAGTTGATTAATAGTAGTTAGAAGGAATGCTTTAGTAAATTAATTATACTTTCTATGAGAATTTGTAATATGTGTACACTGGATTGTTATATGTGTGGCTTGGTAAAGGAACTACAAACACGTAGCGTACGTCACCGTTTTTGCTGGTGAAGAACCACAAAACTTTCGTGTAGAAGGTGATAAATAACTTCGTCGTTTTATAATAGGCTTCCATCGCAGGTTGTGGTGGTAAATATCCGAGTAACTTTAGCACAATGTAGATTATTAAAGCACGATACCTTTTTACTAGCATCGTGTCTCACTTACTACCCGCTTATCTACTAATTACGCTAATGGTTTAAGGGATTAGGAAGGCTATATTTATAGATAGTGTACCCGCATTTGCGTGAAGGGAGAGTGGAGAACCATTTTATGGAAAAAACCTCAGTACACCGGCTAAGATTTGAACCTCGATCTCCCCGTCATCGGCAGTCTAGTCTACTGTGAGAGTAGCGTCTTAGACCATGCAGCCACCGAAGAGGGTCTCAATAGGTGTTGATAATGTCACGAATGCCTGGTACAGAACTCCCATAAGGTGTTGTATCCAGTCTAGTTTGTGGAAAAGCTTGAACTTTTGATTTCCATTTAGATAATGGCTAGAATATGTCGAGAGTACATTCTCATTGCATGTAGAAATGTGAGATGAAATATTTTTTTAAATCAGCTTAAAAAAATGTTCAGTAACATTTTTCTGAGAAAAAATTCCCACTATTTGAATGAGTTCCAATAAAGCAATAACCGAGAGTACAGTTCTTTGATCACGTATTGACTAGAGGAGCACTCTGTGGTTGAATATATTAGTAGTTTAGGGCTGTTTGTAGACCATATATGTTAATACGTCAACATTATAGTGAAAGACTTAGCAAATTTATCCACTTATCCTGGCAATTTATTAGATCTAAGCTTTACTGAAAAAAGTTTGTCTCTAATTGCCAATATTTGTTTGGATCTTATTATCAGTATATTAACAACAAGATATTTAAAACAACTTAAGTTATTCTCCAGCAACTTGCTAACAAACTAATTACCTCACTTTCCTTTCCTCTACTAGTCCCCCCAACACATTATTTTATGGCTTTATGTGTAGGCCTATACGTGAATAATATAGGTATCCCCCCTCCCCCCCCACACTTTCACCTACCTAGCAGGCCGCAAGCCACTACTGTGGAAAATTTCCCTATTTGGAACTTCCAGAAAATTGTTCATCTCTAATATTATATACTGAATGTCATAATGGTTTATAAAATCTCATTTTCAACTGTTACCAGTGGTACTAGCACTGGATATTAAAGTAAGGAGGTGGTTAGGAAATAATTTTTAGAAAATGCAAACATATTTCTTGGAGGTGAATAATGGTATTGTTTTACTATGTTATTACTCTATTAGTGTTTTTAATAGGTATTGATAATATTTATCGAGAGAGAGAGAGAGAGAGATGCAGATATCATAACTTGATGCACGAATACGTGAAAGGGAGCCAAGATTATTCTCTGTGTTTTTCGGCTTGCTCTGTGTGAGCATTGCGAATATGATTGGCAATATTCGAGCTTAGAGCCCCTTCGGCACTTTTGAGAAGCGCTTCCACTCGCAGCCACCCTCCTCCCCTATGCACGTTTAAAATCCTGCTTACACTAGCTATTTATACGAGTAGAATTCTATAAAATCATGCTTACACTAGATAGTTCTACGAGTAGAATTCTATAAAATCATGCTTACACTAGCTATTTATACGAGTAGAATTCTATAAAATCATGCTTACACTAGATAGTTCTACGAGTAGAATTCGTTTAAAATCCTGCTTACACTAGCTATTTATACGAATAGAATTCGTTTAAAATCCTGCTTACATTAGCTATTTCTACGAGTGGAATTCGTTTGAAATCCAGCTTACACTAGCTATTTATACGAGTAGAATTCGTTTAAAATCCTTTTTACACTAGCTATTTATACGAATAGAATTCGTTTAAAATCCTGCTTACATTAGCTATTTCTACGAGTGGAATTCGTTTGAAATCCAGCTTACACTAGCTATTTATACGAGTAGAATTCGTTTAAAATCCTTTTTACACTAGCTATTTATACGAATAGAATTCGTTTAAAATCCTGCTTACATTAGCTATTTCTACGAGTGGAATTCGTTTGAAATCCAGCTTACACTAGCTATTTATACGAGTAGAATTCGTTTAAAATCCTTTTTACACTAGCTATTTATACGAATAGAATTCGTTTAAAATCCTGCTTACATTAGCTATTTCTACGAGTGGAATTCGTTTGAAATCCAGCTTACACTAGCTATTTCTTTAAGTAGAATTAATTTAAAATTCTGCTTACCCTAGCTATTGTAGAATTGGTTTAAAATCCTGCTTACACTGGCTATTTTTACGAGAAGAATTCGTTTAAAATCCTGCTTACACTACTATGACTGAGTGTAGAATTAAGTCTTAAAGTAAACATGGACGTGGAAAAAGATCTACTTTATTCGATGCTGTTCATATTGAGGAAGAATCAGTGTTCTTTAATTGTTTTTGGATAGACAGAATCGGGGGATATTTCATAACTTATTTGATCAGCTGAGAAACAACGATTAAAAGATTTTTTAATATTTTTTCATGTCTGAAACCTCATTTCAAGATAATATAAGTCAAGACTTAGATATTATCTTTTATAATTTATGAAAGTATGGTTCAAAATTAGATAATTGAAAAATGAACTATTTCGTATAATTGACATTATGATTAACCCTTACAGGACGTTATCATACTTTGGTATTAACTATTTACATTTACGAGTGCTGTGATATGAGTCAAATAGGTACAAACTTATAACATGACATAATACACTATTATTTACCACTTAATTAAAATGAAAATAAAAGCCAAACCATTATAACAGTGACAAATTAGTTTATAAAGTTAAATAATATATGCATGTAATATCGGTCGAATAGGAATGAACTAATAACATGACATAACATACTATTAATTACAATTATTTTAAAATTAAAGTAAGATTTAAACAATTATAACAGTAATGAACTAGTTAAAAAATAAGTTAAACTGTGGGACAATTTAAAACAACAATTTAAAATAAGTTATACAAAATTGATGAGTGGTTTGAATTGTAAAATTTCAGTGTTCAAGAAGTTTCCATAAAGGTTTAATTTAGTTTGATAATTATCTAAATCTTATCTGATGTTTAGGTTCCTGTACTCCTTTCGGTGTTCCAGTATGTGATTGGAAACACCGGAACGTTATTCAGCCGACATGTTTTGGTACTAGAAACAACGTACCATATCCATGGAACTGAAATTAAAATTAAAGACTTGCTAAAGAATGAAGTTTAAAAAAACGTAAAATTAAATGAAAATAAAAATGGAATCCAAGAGCTTCTAGCACGAATTAGCAATGCAATTCGGGAAAAAAGGACACCATCATGAGACAAGCATTCCACCATGTGAAAGACTGGTTTTGATACTGAGGTGAGATAAAAAATGGAACGTTTTTAAATTTTATATTCTGTATCCATAAAATATAAATTAACACACAATTATATTAGTTCATTATATAGTATAAGTACAAAATGCCTTGAATTCTTCCCTCAGCAATTCCTTGTCTAAAGTTATTCTCAAAAGATTCATCAACAAAAAAAAGTGTGATAGCACAAGAAACCCTTTTCCATTTTCAAGCAGACACAGGGGTTGTTGGGTAAGGAGCTGGTGCCCAACTATGCCCGTTAGTAGCGCCACGTGTGTGTCACTAAACCAGCGGCTCCAAAACGCAGTTTCCTATAAAACCTTTAATTTAACTCAAGGTTTCGTGACAAGCAGCGTCACTTTTGGTGGCCACCCCCAGTGGCGAAGCCAACTACTAAGACCCATTTATCTTTATAAAATAACTGGACAGACATCTGTGGCTGATATATTGAATCTCTCGTCTGTACAACATTCTGTAAGAGAGAAGAAAACTTTTGGGTATACACTTACACTCCTACAAGGAAATGGGGCAGTTTGATATTGTTCACCAAATCGTAAGATGATAATGAGATACATCAATATATGGTTAGTTAAAATAAACGTGTTAATAAAAGGTTCGAAAAGCATAACTAAGTTCGACACTCGTGATGTGTTTATTTAAATAAGCGGATGTAGGCTATTATATCCTACAACCTATTTTATCGTTTGAAAGTAAAACTAATTTACAATGTTTGTCGTTCTAACAAATGCAATCAAGTTTTAGCTACCTTATTTCGTAATAGTTATAGAACTTTCAATACAATATAGTTTATGAAACCAATATACAAGCTAGTAACAATCTTTAAATATACTAGTCTTGGCAGAAAGAAAACAATTTAGGTGATAGCAATATATTTTAGTAAATTTTAAAGATATAATTCATATTTGTATAATATTACTTGTGAAACTGAATGGTATATTCTTTAGTGTCAATTCTCTTCACCCAAGTGGTATAATACATCACTATTTTACAGTTTTATTCACCAGAGACATGTTTTCGCACAATAACATTGACAGAAACCACTAATTCTGTCCCTTCACAAACAAGCAGCAGACCGGAGGAAAGTGACACTGTTCTGTAGCTGTGTATAAAACCCTCAATTCATCTCCAACATTTGCAAGCGGAAGCGCTTCTCAGAAGCGCTGCTGAGTGGCCCCGTGGGAAGGGGCTCTTAAGTTTCGGAGATATCCCTTGTGAGTGATTTTTCCATTTATATGGGAACGTTGATCGGGATTCTCTTTGGGATGCGTAATCGGTTGCGTGAGGTTACGATGGGCTCACAGATAATGTTTACTCTGGATGGACGTGGATTCCAGTCTTGAGCTCACTTGTTAGCACATCGGCCCTATACCGGCTAGGGCTGTAGTGATCAATTTAACTGCACACACGTGTGGACATGGAGATATGTGTAGTTTTGAAAATTTTGCACTCTAATTGACTGAATTATTTTGTTTTTGAGGGGACTCATACCCTTGTTCTAACAGGCGCACTAGAATTGTGGAATAAAGTATACTTGTTATCCTGTGCACATGAGATTAGGAACAAACTGTAATCACATTCAACTACCAACCCCTAGCCTAACCTTACCTCAACTAACCTTACATAACCCAGCTTAACCTAACCTAAGCTATCCTAACATATCCTACCTAACCTAACCTAATCTAGCATAACCTAAACTAACCTATCCTAACATAGCCTAGCGTAACCTAAGCTAACCTAGCCTCTATTTTATATT
Organism: Timema cristinae; assembly: GCA_039000515.1. Classification (NCBI taxonomy): domain Eukaryota; kingdom Metazoa; phylum Arthropoda; class Insecta; order Phasmatodea; family Timematidae; genus Timema; species Timema cristinae. Next base: position 19,545,516 of record JBCFYV010000935.1, read on the forward strand.
ATTAACAAAGTCATTATACATATAATTTTTACTCCTCAGTTCGTGTAAGGGTATTACCAAACTCGGACGAGTTGTTTCACAATTCGTGTGCACCAGTTCTAACTAGGTTTTTTTCTGTGACTTTCATAGTTCCACCGTGCGGTCATAGTGATCTATTTAACTGCGCACACATGTGGGAATGGAAAATAGAGAAGCTACTCTGCTAGTTTTGTGTTCGTGACAACTGTTTGAGTCTTGAAGGTACCCCTACCCCCGTTCTAATTGTGTTTGTTTTGTGATGTTAATTATTTCGGCGTGTGTCCATAGGGGTCTATTTAATGGTGCACATGAACTGGACGAAGAAGAGGTTCTTGTTTTCACTGTTACTTGTGTACCCGGATTGTACCTTGGATAATTTGTATTAAAACCTGAATAAATCTTTAAGTGATCATCTTAAGTAGACCTACTTTCTTCGTGCCAACCCCTCCATAACGCTTCCATTGTGGTGCGCCCAAGTCAAGGTCATGGACCTATACAGAAGGTACTGGAATCAACGGGTGGCTGACCTAGGTGTCCCTACGAACGGTTAAAAGGGGTCTATGAGGAGGTGTGGGCTCAAAATAGATCTAGAAACCTTTCTAGCTGTTAGATAGAGTTATTAAGATGAAAATATTGGTGTACAATGCCTTGCTACTATCGAGCACTTGGTACTAATTCTTTTTGAGTTCAGGCAGGATATTCTATTATATTATCCCCCATTGATATGGTCAACCGCAAGTTTAGTTGAACTGAAAATAAACGACTATCCTATCTCTTTAGCTCAGTGGTCAAGGCAGGAGTACAATATTGTACCTGTATAGTAGATATCCTATTAACTTGCTGAAAATCTCGTGACATTATAAGTTATTTACTTTGGGAATTCAAAGAGTTTTGTGATAACACTTTGGTTATATAGGAAGAGGTGGTAATTCAATCTAAAATTTAAGTGAAATATATTGTTTGTATATAAGGAAAGTAGACTCATCTAGTATGCAATAAGTCAACCATTCAACCAACTTTGTTGGGTGTGTTTTGGCTAGTAGCTGTGCTTTGTTTTTATTGATCAATTTATGAATTTAATGAAATTAGAATAGCAAGTGGTGCCGTAATTAGAAATTTGTGTCATTGGGTGTTAGGTTACTCTGACAAAAAAATGTAGGAGGATTTTTTTTAAACATTACGTTTTTAGTAGGCCTAAAACAATTTAAAGTATTTTAAAACATTATTAGGAATGCATGTAATTCTAAGGGCATTCAAGTCCCTTTCCCTTCGATACGACCTTGAAAGAAAGACAAATTCATAAAGACTTGTACTAAATTTGACAATAGCACTTTTAATAGATGTCAGTGATTATAAAATAATTTAAAACATTTTGCTATTGGAATGGGTTCAAAATCTAAGCACGAGTTTAATAAAATATTCACAAAAAATTGATTTAAAACACTACTATAGTAGGCTTAAAATTAATAACTTGATTTAAAACATTATCATAGTAGGCCTATAGTAAATAATTTGCTTTGAACCTTTCATTATATAAAATAATCGATACCATTTTTTTTGCACAGATCCCATTTTGTTTAAAGTATAGATTCTAATCGGACCCGACTCTTTTTTTTTAGTCATGAGATTTGTTAAGATACAATTATTATATATGCATGAGATTCGAGTATTTCTGGAAATTGTTCTAGTGTTTAACATTATAGCTGTAAGTAGTAAAATAATTTATCTGTCTTTTCATAGCAATGCTACATTGGTCAAAATAAGCTTTTACAAATTAAAAATAATTCAAAGTTATTTATGACAAGCTATTTTTCAATACACCCTTAACAATTTGGCAACTATTTTAAGTGAAATAACATTTGCTAAGAATTATATTTTGATTCAGTAATTGGCCAAACTAACCACTTCAAGAGGTGGGTATAGGCATAATATCATACTATTACATACGAGTATTTTATATAAATTATGAATTAATTAATTATATTCTTCACCATTAATAATCATCACTTAAATTGTAAAATATGTTCCTCACACTCGTTGAGTCACCATATTTGACAAATGTAACTTTGTAATGTTGTAGCGGTAGCAGCATGGTTAATACGCATGCGCATACCAACCTTGCGTGCTCTGTATAATAATATATATATATCCTAACGATAGCTATCTGTAAAATAAGTTCTGTTAATAAAACGCGTAAAATATTAAAGTGGCGGTAACTTTTATCTGGCCAATAACTTTATCCTCCCGATAAATATATGTCGCCATTATTCGTAAGACCGGTCCTCAAGTTGAATATATCTTAGAGGTAACTCAGTAAATATGCTAAGACATTTCAAAATATGAATAAAATTTTAATTTATAGATATGTTACTCCTTAATAGTGAAACTGCCCATTTAATTAATTGGGCAAATCTCTTCTAATTCCGTGAACTGGCTTCGCTTGGCCATTTCACAAACTGGGCAAAAATTGCAATTACTGGTGTCCATTTCATAAACTGGAACGTATTGTATTATCTACTACAAGTTTAATTGAAACTTGTTTTAAGATATTATATTGAACTAATCCAAGATAGATTGACCTAACTTTCTATTCTAAAACGATTAAAAATTAAATTAACTTAAAGAGCAAACCTGTTCTTCCCTTGTCCATTTCGCAGATCAGTTAAAAACTCGTCCAGGTCATGAATTGGCAGCACAAGATCTGACCAGTTTATGAACTAGAATATTTTTTGCTCAGTTCATGAAATGATCATGAGAAAAGGCTAATTCAAGGAATGGGAATACATTTGACCGATTCATGAAATGGATAAATTCATGAATGGGGTGACAAACAATTTTCTGAAAGTTATATTGTTGTTGTTAATATTTCCTTAAACAAGTGCAAATACAAGGAAGGACGAAGGATTACGCATGGTAAATTTGAAGTGGCAAATTCACTGGTTATTTTATTCTAGTGGCCATCATTTTTTCAATACATGTTTATCTACTGAATAAAGTACTAAAACTTCACCCATATGTTTGGAGCACTGAGAAGCAAAAATAATAAAATAAAATAAATCACTCTATCTATGCAACAGAATCATCGTTGCAGTACTATTGAACATTTATTTGATATTGTTTCAAAAATAAATGAACCAGACTTGAGTGATATTTTTTTTATAAGTTTCAGGCGATAGAAAGAAATAGTTAGACTAACAACCCCTCCTGGCCCCTTGCTGATACCCTGTTTAGGCAAAATTAATGTTTATAAAATAAATAAGTGCAACATGGGAGGAATCAACTGGCTCGTTGAACTCAAGTTATTTGTTGCTCTGCCTACAAATTAACGGAAAGTTAGCAGTAGAATGGTAGCTCAAAATTGTCCCAGCAGCTTTGTATAATCTCCATTCTAAAGCAGTATTTCATCGACTTATAAAGGATGATCCATTACAAAAATTTATTCTATAGAAAAACTACATTTGTGTTTAAATCAATATTTCTAAAGGGCTGGCCCTCCCTTCTCCATCGCCCCATAAACACGCGCTTTATACGAGAGTATATCTAGAAACATACACTATATGTATAATCAAATATCACAATACATTTTCTTTTGATTCTTAAGAATCTGATGTCGACAGTCGAATATATATGTATAAATCCATAAAATATATTTTTTGTCATAAGACTTCAGTGATTTCTGATAAGTTTTGCGACTGTAAGGTTGGTCGTTCGGGCAGCAGCTGTGGTTCTCAGTTGTTCAAACATTGGTAACACTGAGCACACATCCCCGGGAATATCGGCAAACATAAAACTATTTTACATAACTTAAACACAAGTTTGGAGGAGTCAGGCCCCACCGACCACCCCTGACTGTCTTGGATATATGTATCGGGGGGGGGGGGGGGGAGAGGGGGCTTTCCATGCATACAGGGTAGAAATAACCATGAGCTGACCCGACCCTTGGCTCAGGTTAAAAAGACCTGATACACAACGATGGGCTCACGGACTAAAGCATCGATTCTTAACCGGGGGTCATAAAAGATTTTTTTTTTGGGGGGGGGGGGAGCCTTGAAAAAAAAATTAAAAATGTTATTTGCTTATTATTGAAGTCAATTGTCATATATTTTACACTTTGGAAGAAATAATTCGATGATCATAAGCATTTAAGTACAGTAGACTCTCGATTATCCGGGGTAATAGTGGAGGGGGCGAAGCACGGAAAATAGAAGTCATGGATAGTACAAATAATACCCATCTCTTTGCAATCGCCATCCAAAATTTGCTGCCATTTGTTTCTACTTATTTATGTGAAAAGGGAATTCCCACAATAGTAAATACTAAAATGAAGCAGGGAAATGAACTCCGAATCAACTCCTGCATGTGAATAGCACTAAGCAATACATTCAAAACAGGAATAGACAAATTATTGGAAAATGTTTAACGCCAGACAGAAGTTCCATTAAATACATATTGTAGAGAAGTAAATTTTGTTTTTTAATTTGATTGTTATCATAATCGGTAAATAAAGCCACTATTTTAGAATACATCTTATTGATTAATATGATACTAAAAACTAGGTGCTCGAGTATAAAAGGTTAAGAACCAATGGACTAAAGCATTAGTCTCATTCCATCTGGTTTTACTATGTTGGATAAGTTGGAGCTCAAATCCTGACCAGGTGTATTAAGTTAATCTCTTCCCCAAATAAAGTTACCCTTTATTCGTCCACCCAAATGTAGATACACGTCCTTTAAAATATACATCCATCATTCATATCTGAATATATTAACTATGTAATAACCCAGATAGAGTATAAGTAAACCAGCCCCTGGTATGCTAGTGGTTAGCACGCCTGCATCTGATCAAAGAGGACGATGTCTGAACTTGAATAACTACTTTAAGGAGAATATATTTCCAAAAGGTGGTTTTCCAACCCTCCTCCAAGGCCTGAAGAGACGAAGAAAAATCAACTTTCCCCCAAATACTAGGCAAATACTGGTACACTTCTTGGGACTTCTCCTCACTTAAAATAAAGTTTTAAATATATTAAAAAGTTATAGCTCTTATATACATTTGGAGCTTATGAATATTAATCGTTCTTCGCACGGGGAATCTACATATTAGCTTTGTTATTGTTAGTATATACAGTTAAACGCACGTAAAAATAAATCTCAAATCATGTTTAGATATTAATCCTTTCTTCTATTATATTGTGTTCAAAACTTTAAAGTAGGCTGACTAATGCACAATGTCAAAATATAGATATAATCTGAACGTGTTTTAAAAGCTGACATTTCTATTTAAAATTAAGTTATAACTTTTCTTTACACAGTATTTTGAACTCATGTCTGTTAGTGCCAGTAAAAAAAATAAAGACGAGTGAACAACATAAATGGTTGTTAAGACATAAAACACACTAAAGTTACATAACAGTTTACAATTTCATTTAGAAAAGGAATTATTCACATTCAACTTTTTTGGTTTAATTAAATCCACTATTTTGATTAAGTCATATACGTTTTAGGTTTTTTTTTTACTTTTCTAAATAACGCTATCTTAAGACCTATTGAAATTCCAAATTTTAGATTTCTAGGATGTTTATAAGTGTTCGAATAACTCACGAGGACAGACAACTATATATATTGAATTAGGATGTTTTATATCCAGTTTCACACCCTTTAGATAACTTATTTTTTACAATATCAAGAAAACCATAAAATGCCAAATCAAATATGTCAACTAATCAAACCATAAACTGAGTACACAAACAAATGCAATTATATAAAACTCAATATTTTCCTAAGAGCGCTATATGAGCAGATGAATTTTATACAGTGTTACACAAACATATTAGAACGAGGAGCATTACAGTTTAACAAAGAGCGTAAAATAATAAGCTGTTAAAGATATAAATTGGTGTCTGCAATTATCTGCACAGTTTTAATTTAATACAATAATAAAAAAGGTTTTTTATTATATTTTGTAAAATTCGTCCCCAAATTTCTTTGGTCCAATTAAGAAAATTAAAATTGTTACTATTTTATGACTATTTGTAATGCTCTTTGTACCTACATGATACTTCAGTTTTCTACAACAGCTGAAAGTTTTTTTTTTTAACTTTTGATATTTTAGCCATGCTTTCCCTCTATTTTCCAAATTTTAGTTATAAAATAAAAAAGTCACACTTTTCTAATTTTTGAGATAGCCCATCCACCTTAATGACAAATTTAATTTTCTTTACTACATCAAAAATGATTCTTTTTTAGTTTTTGTAAATTTCCAAACGCCACTGCCCCCCTAACCTCATTACACTGATCCTTAGTTTAAAAGTATATATGTTTAGACTCTTATAGCTATTAAGGTTGTCTATTATATATTAATATTCCAATTTTCTACCATATGTGGATGTTTTAGTATATAAGCTTAGGAATTTTTTTTACTGCTGATGATGGGGAAATTGTGTTTTGAATCTTGTTTGAGTGTACTGAGGGTGGTTTTCCCTTAATGATTTTCTACTTCCCTTCCACCAAAATACAGGATCACTTCCTTTATAATCTAGTCTTCCTCATCCCTAACACTTTAACGTGATTATTACTCAAGCGGATAGCCCGAACGGCTGGTAAGGCACGGTGCTAAAAACAAACAAAAAAAAACTTCATAGACCATATCGAAAAATACTTAAGTTTCAAAAGAATGCTCATTGAGGAATTGTATAAGTTCCTTGAGTTAAATTTCATACTGTGCATCGAAAGTCACACATCCAGTAGCCAAACCAGCGTACTGAAGCAGTTCTAAATTGTGGCCACTATCACATCTTTCATTGCCGTAGCTAAACCAGCGTACTGAAGCAGTTCTAAATTGTTGCCACTATCACATCTTGCTTTGCCGTAGCTAAACCAGCGTACTGAAGCAGTTCTAAATTGTGGCCACTATCACATCTTGCCTTGCCGTAGCTAAACCAGCGTACTGAAGCAGTTCTAAATTGTGGCCACTTGCCTTGCCGTAGCTAAACCAGCGTACTGAAGCAGTTCTAAATTGTGGCCACTATCACATCTTGCCTTGCCGTAGCTAAACCAGCGTACTGAAGCAGTTCTAAATTGTGGCCACTATCACATCTTGCCTTGCCGTAGCTAAACCAGCGTACTGAAGCAGTTCTAAATTGTGGCCACTATCACATCTTGCCTTGCCGTAGCTAAACCAGCGTACTGAAGCAGTTCTAAATTGTGGCCACTATCACATCTTGCCTTGCCGTAGCTAAACCAGCGTACTGAAGCAGTTCTAAATTGTGGCCACTATCACATCTTGCCTTGCCGTAGCTAAACCAGCGTACTGAAGCAGTTCTAAATTGTGGCCACTATCACATCTTGCTTGCCGTAGCTAAACCAGCGTACTGAAGCAGTTCTAAATTGTGGCCACTATCACATCTTGCCTTGCCGTAGCTAAACCAGCGTACTGAAGCAGTTCTAAATTGTGGCCACTATCACATCTTGCTTTGCCGTAGCTAAAACAGCGTACTGAAGCAGTTCTAAATTGTGGCCACTATCACATCTTGCCTTGCCGTAGCTAAACCAGAGTACTGAAGCAGTTCTAAATTGTGGCCACTATCACATCTTGCCTTGCCGTAGCTAAACCAGCGTACTGAAGCAGTTCTAAATTGTGGCCACTATCACATCTTGCCTTGCCGTAGCTAAAACAGCGTACTGAAGCAGTTCTAAATTGTGGCCACTATCACATCTTGCCTTGCCGTAGCTAAACCAGAGTACTGAAGCAGTTCTAAATTGTGGCCACTATCACATCTTGCCTTGCCGTAGCTAAACCAGCGTACTGAAGCAGTTCTAAATTGTGGCCACTATCACATCTTGCCTTGCCAGCAAAAGGTAGCAAATGTCGAAGTATGTCTTTGCTTGCTGCGACTGAGGTATGAAGGCAAGACCGACAGGTAGGCTGCAGAGTCTGTCTGCACTTGGCCTCTCGTCTCTTTTCCATTCCATAATTTCAATTGTTCTATGTACTATCAAAAATAATAACTCTTGTAGAGAAACAGTTTTTTTTTTTCAAGTCTTTAGTTCCAAAACCGATGTTGATTTGTTTTTAAAAAGCTGTAATGCTAGAATGACATTTTTGCTTGGATATGTTAACTTTTAGGTTCTCGAAAACAAAAATTGGTGGTCCATAATACACGAAGTTTTTAACATAATTGTCCTAGTGAAATGTATGTGTATTAGAAAAAATAGTAAGATTAAAAGTAGTTGGATGTTTACTTCAAACGAGTCTACTAAATCCAGAGTTGAGTAATTTATTTAATAATAAAAGAATATAAGAAATAAAGGAAGTACACCCTTATACTACTTTGATTAAACAGGCATATTCCAATCTTCAGCTTACTATTTTTCTTGGTTTAAGCGACACCCATGGCAGTAGTCACGTAAGTAGAATAAAGGCTAGAAATTTATTATAAAAGTAAAAAAAAGGGGGGAAGGGGGGCCAGTGTCACATTCTCAACTTTTCCTGAGTACATATGCTAAGCTATTCCCGTTCTATGTTTTCTGGTTTTGGTGTTATCCACATATCTTATCGAGTGATTTAAGGTGGGGTGGAAGGATACGCGAACACAGACCAGTGTCTCAGTAATTTTTATAGCAAAACATTTTGTTTGGCCAAAATAAATAAAATACTGCTCTAGTAAAAGCATAGAGTTTAATTTTATACACATAGTAAGGTAATATCAATATTTCTTGGATATATGTTATGAACATCGCAGCATTAGATGGGAGATTTTTTACATCGAGAGAAAAATTACCAATAAATTTCAGGACACCATTGACAGATATTCAAAAACTGTTGATGCTGATGTTGATGTCACCATTTTTCTATTGGAGAATATTTGATTTATTTTATGAAAAATATGTTTTGCTAAAAAAAAATCAGCTAAATGAAAGGCCTTCCTTCCCGACCTCTTAAATTCTAGGCATCAATCTAAAAAAATAATGTACGGGTAAGGCTAATAAACTCTAAATGAACACCACAATATTTCCTCTAGCACTTAAATCTATGCCGAATGTTAGTATTGTTTCTTGGTTTTAGGTTTAACTGAATTAGTAGTCAAATGGTTCAAGGTGTCAGGCTCACAAAAATACGCAATTACGTTAATGTGTAATGGTAGGGTAATTGTGAGATGAAATGGAGGACCTACAACTTAACGTAGGATCCGAACCACGGTGAAGGCCTGCTATTCCTCATATTCACAAGTTATGATTAATATACGTCTTGTCAGAGGTCAAGGAAGGGTTTGGCAATCAGATACAACTGTACCGGGACCGGTTATATTTAATATTAAACGATCAATTTCACACTTTTAAGTTTTATACAATGAGAATGCAACTAATCCAATTTATGGATTTTGAAGAAACTGCACCAACAGTTAAGCGGACCATGGCGTGAGGGTCTCAATATGAGTTTTTTAAATACGAACATCTTAGGCAAGTTCCTTTGCAAAGTTTCTTGTGTTTGAAGTGACATTACTATCACGCAAATGTATATAACATTTTATTATATTATTTACTTGACTTCTCTGAAGTTTAAGTATTTTAATGGTAGAATTAATATATTGTCTAAATATTTAGTATATAAATGTAATGTAAGATTAAGTCAAATAAAGATTTTGAACATTATATATGTGTATGTTTTATTATGTTAAATAAACACGATTTGACTTCTTATTTAAATATAAAACAACCAATATAAAATATAGTTTCGCTTTGAATTTAAATTGTATCATGTGATTACCATTTGGATTGTAGTTTATAGGCAGACCAAATAAGGCAGAAAAAATTAACTCTATATACAATAGGAGAATATAATATTGACTACGTGGATTTATAAAAACTATTTACAAAACATAAATTGTATTTTAATATCAAATACAGCCTATGTGTTTACCGGACTTGCAAGCAATATTCATGTGAGATTTCAGTGCAATCGGTTTTTGCAATAAAGGATAACATAAAGAGACCAACTCATTTTAAAATATGATTATAGGCTGCTTAAATAGTTAATTAACAATTCACCATAGTGCAAAACCACAATCCAAAGAGAAAATAATAGAAGCACATTTATAAAAAAAAAGTTACACAAAACTACAAAGAGTATAATGTAATTTAGTGCGAGACAAGTAATTACAATATCTAATCACATCACATTATTGAACAAAAAGATAGTAAACATATAATCAAATTAGTGAACAATATATAATATTTAATAATAATAATAAAAATAATAATAATAAATAATAATAAAATAACAATAACAACAACTGAGAAATTATGAGAAAAAATTAACCACCTATTTTATACGTTTATTACAAGAAATAAAAACATTTTAAGTCTGAAGGCACAACACAAAAATAGATTTATCTCATAGCTATTACGTGAATTGTATATAAAATAGTGAATCTCTTTGTGCATGAGAATATATAGATAGCATTGAATCCCGTCACATGATATGTTTTAATTAAATACACTAAGTAAAATAGAGCAAAAGCATAAGTTAATTTAAACCAAGCTCATCTAATTTAAATAAATAGGAGATGCAGCTACTCATTAAAAACATCATTTTAACGAAAAACTCACAGCGTAAAGCAATATGTATTTTTTCTTATAAATTGTTAATTCTGTGAGAAATAAAGATAATGGTACTTCAAGTGACAGTTACATATTCAATTTTAGGAAGTACAAAATTAACATATAAATTAATAAATAAAATAATAAATTAAATAATGTGGCTCTTTACGAATCAATATCAGCTAAGGATTTGGCTAGGAATCTTACTGGGCATAGCAATGTAAAGTAGAGAGCTATAATACACTTAATGTAACTACAACTTAGAGGGAATATGCAAGAAAGAACTCAGATGAATGTTGTTTTAAGTCCTAGTCCATCCTTGTTATTAAGGTCATTAGATTATCAAAATTTTATTGCACAATTTTAACAAGTGTATAATAAGCTATAAATAGTGATTTAATGATTTCAAATCATTACAGTCCACGTATTATAAGTGGTCAAACTTGATATTCTATGATTTTGGCTCATCATTGTTAAGGTATAGTAATTATTAGACGGGGCTGAAATTTAGTATAATATGACATTCATACGAGGTGTGCAGAGTGAAATATTTATAATATTAGTATTATTAATGTTAAATTATTAAAGTCAATATCTATTTAAATATTTAATATTAGTATTATCAATAATGTAATGTATTGAAATATTAATTTAATTAATATATTGTATTAATAATAATATTAATATATATTATGATTCATTACATATTAATTTAATATATATTAATAAAATGGTATTTCATTGAACTATTTATAATACTAATATAATATATATTATTAATATATGTATTTATTGAACTATTATAATATAATATATATATATTATATAATATATATATATTAATATCAATATAGATAATTAGTTTTAGTATATTTCATTAAAATAGTATTTTAGCCCTGCTCTGAAACTGTAATGTTTTGAAATCATTGAATCACTATTTATAGATTATAGCTATACGCTTGTTAAAATAGTGTAATACAATTTTGATGATTGAATGACCTTAAGGTCACCATCTATTTGAAAGGAAATATCCTAACAGTTAAAATACAACATTTTGTAATAGCAGATGTGAAGCTTCAAAATAACAAAAAAAATCTTTCACTACCTTAGAATTTTTCTGTTCGAACTCTATTATAAAAGTGACCATTTGTTTTAGGATGATGGCGCTAATCATATATTTACTTTAGTTTAAGAACCGTGACACTTAGTATGAAACGCCTTTGAAAAAGGAATTTGTTTCCTCTTTTTATACAGTAATTTTTAATTTATAAAACTTAAATATAAGGATTCTAATCATAGAGTGACCTTTTACATTAATTTTGGTGGGAAATTACAAACCATTTCTTAAATAGTGAAGGATTTCTGGACGACTCACAAGCGTCTCAACGCTCCTCTAGGCACTAGACAGCCCCTTAATTACCACTTAGAATCAAATGGAACATTCAGATAATCTACACCATTAGCCGTACAAAATTTAGACGGCATCGTCGAGGGGGTTTATTTTTTGAGTGAAAGAAAGCATTTGAGTTTTGGGAATGATAAATGTAACTTTAATATCAGAACCAGTATAACGTCGGCGAAAGCGAGAATTGTGGAAAGAACGTAGATATAATAGAGCGTAAGAATCATCAACAAGTAAATGGTTAGTGCTATGAACATTTTCTTTAATAAAATAAATTAAATAATGTGGCTCTTTACGAACTAATCAGAGGGAACTAAATACTTGGGTTATAGCAAAGATTACTAGACACATTTACATTTTATTGACTACTTGATAGATAGATATATAAATAGATAAATATATTGATAGATAGATAATAAATCAACGAGTCATTAATTAATTCGTATCACAAACTGATACGTGATAGTTAACCACCAGATGAGTGCTGATATCTGAATCAAATTCAATTAATCGGGAAATAAAACCTATGCATAGAAATCGATCCCGGGACTATCGACTTGGCACGTTAATGCTCTACTACTAAGCGACCCTGGTTCATCTCATAGCCAGGGTCATTTTTAACTAACTGTTGTTTTATTGACTCGATAAAACAAAAAGTGAGAAATTACCCGAATACGAGACTACTAGGATGGCTCAGTGGTCGACCATTGACGAATAGAAGCCAATTAGTTCAGGTTTAATTCCTATGTCCAGGTGCCATTTTCAATTAATTTAATGGACAATCAATATTTTGTCTAACCATACAATTTATTCTTTAAATATTCTCTCCTGCGACCTTATACTTGCACATTTCAAGAACTTTAGACTAATCGCAATACGATGCATAAAATTGACCCTTAGAGGTTACAAAACGGCTAACATTAATAAAAAATACTTTCATCGATGGAGATTTGAACTTAATTGATTGAACTTAATGTTGAAATGCATTAAATGTAATCTCAAAATAGAAACAAATAAGTTTATCGAAAAAACATATTTTCCAAAAGCTTCCAATATGAATGACATTGTTTATAATAAAAAACTGAGCTACTGTATATACCTGTACTACACATCTTATATATATAATAATATACATATATTTATGTATTATGTAAATATATTAATATTTGTATATATGTTTGTATATAGTTGTATATATGTTAACGTCAATGTGTGTAAGCCTGGCATCTATAAAATATCTAGGCTTTCTATATAATTCCTAAGTGATTTAAACAAAGTACGAAATAAATTAGTTTTGCTGTTGTATTTCATACATTTCGTAGGAAATTTATATAATAACTAGTCATTATATATTACCGAGATCAATAGCTAACTTAACCCTAACCTAACCTAACCTTACCTAACTACCCTATTCTAAAATAACCTAACCTGACCAACTAAATCCTAGGAATTAGGTGAACCTGCAAGAACATGGTGCACGACTTAATATAACTGGATACAAGAATTGATAACATAATCCTGGACTTCAAAAAGACAAAGGACTTGAAAATAAGAATGAAATACAACAACACAGCTCGTTTATTTCATAGTTTGCTAAAACCAATCTGGCATTATATAGAAAGACTAAACATTTTATAGAACGCCTGCATTTCACACATTGCCGGTGACATATATTTATTTATATATTTGTATATAAACAAATTAAAAACATATATATATATATACATTTATGTATCTGTGAGAATGAAATACATAGAGGAATATATATATATATATATATATATATAAATACATATAGCTAACAGCAGTGATAGGCCAGTGGACTAAGGAATCAGTTCTGGTTGGTCTGGTTTACTCATGACGAGGAGATCGGGGCTCTAATCCCAACCGCATGTAATGAAGTATTGTATACTAAATAATTTCCTTCAACAAATCCTCGCAGCTGTAATCATATATATTCTCTAAGCTATACCTTCCTCCTCCTTACCTTATCACGCCTTGTTTTCACAACGTGTCAGTACAAAGTTGTCACACCACCTGTCACTCTTCCCTTCGTGATACGTGTTTGTGGTCTAAATCTGGCCAGGATGTGTTATGACCGTGGGTGAGTGAATATATGACTGTGTGGTATAGTGATTGACGTTGACTAGGATTTTATAGTTTTTATTAGTACTACTTTATCTATTACAAATGTAATGCTGATAGTGATATTGAAAATATGAAAGAACTTGAAAGATTAATTGGAAGCTTGTGACAGAAAGAATTATTGCAAGGAATAAAAAATGACCTGTCGACCTCTAGGTGATCTCACATGGTCTCCAAACCCGGTACCCTGGGCTCAAGTGGTAGCTCTCAAATACAAATACTGAAGTGCTGGCCTCCTAGCCTGCGTAGCCTCAAAACAGGCAGAGTGACCCCCTAGACCGATGGTATAGTCACCCCGATAGCTGGACACTCCTCTCTTTATTCTGCCGCCTGGCCTGTTTTCCCCTCTGGAATGCTGACATGTTTATGTGGTCAGCGCCTCTCTTCTATTTGCTTACTAGCTAATCATAGCACCGTGCAATACTCGTATTGTCATTCACAATCCAAAACATACAGTATTACACAAACACGACTCACAATTTAGGCCGTGTGGTTAAAAAGTGAAGTATTTAACGTGCACTTTATGAATCGACTGATTATATCCGCACAAGAGAACTTCTATGAGCGAGAGTGAAGGGACTACAATTTAGGTGTTTTCACATACTTTGCAGGGTTCTTTTACACGCGACAATCAACATGGGACCGACGGCTTTACTTCACCTCTGAAGAAGCTGTGATACGAATTTTTATCGATCAATAAAAATCCGTCAACCTCGGCTGGGTATGAACCCACGAATATTGGATCCTGAGGGAACACTTTAGTCCAAAGTCAGTGAGGTTGACGAACAATTAATAAATTTATAAATATTATTCTTTTTATTTTTGTCTTACTACCTGTCCGGGATTTACGCATTAAGTTACACAGATTTAATAAACGCAACCTAATTCGTATAGAGTACGATTGTAAAGTCATTTAGGTAATATTTTTTAATCACAGCGTCTTACTACCTGTTTGGGCTGTACGCTTATGTACTAATTAAACTGATGGTTTAAAGAAGAGTAAGGTTGAATTTTGAGGAACTATTCCCGCATTTGCGATGAGGGAGAGTGGAAAATCAATTTGTAGAAATCACTCTCGGTACACCCGAACGGGATTTAAACCCCGCTATCCCTGTCATTGAAAGTACATTCTATTGCAAAAGTGACGCCTTGGAGTGTGCGACCACCGAAGTGACAGTGGTAAAAATATTCTCATAAAACATAATATAGAACCACGTCTTCCCTTTCACCGGTACCTCAGTCTAGCCGAGCTTGACATTTGACCGGTGAGGTTACGTTAGTTTAGATAACTTATAATGGTTACATAACTTCCAGGCAAGAAACCTAACTTAAAATTAGTTTTATTTAAAACAAAAAAGAAGTAGTTGACTATCTCTGCTGACTGTACAACCTCGTCCCGACGCACACAGAGAATCAAGTCTGTTGATCCTCTATAACGTTTCGTTCCTCGCTGTAGGCTTATTCAAGGTTTCTTGGCACCCCCCAAAAAAACCGGCGGCTCCGGTTTCCTATTTACTTAGTTTCCCCGCCATTAATCTTTCTTAAAATGTTTAACTGTGTGAGGAGGAATGAATCTTGCCATCCGTCGTTTATATAAGGGTGAGTTTGGGGATGGGGGGGTTGATCGCAAAGGATATAAATGTGAAAGAAGGGGTGGATGGTTAGGGTGAAGGGGTGGTCCTCAATTCTAACCCAAGATAAGGTTTAACGTCTTTAGTATCTGCGGGAAAGTTTTTAACTTGAGGTATATCTTTGATTTTGAGCAGAACTAAATCTTTAAAAGTGTACAGTTTATTGGGTTTTTAAAAAACGTAAAACTGTTTTATTTTGTTAACACTTAATGAACATGTGCTATACAGTTCGACATTTTCTTGTACGCGGCTATGATTGGAAATTTGTAATGTTCTTTTAAACTATATTAACTTACTTTTATTAAAATTATGGTCTTAAGGATTGTATATATTATTAATTAATTTAAACTAATATTAACTATATGTCTACTACCTATTATTAGCATGCACGATAAGATTAAAAATATCTATCTAAAATTGGTTACATATGAATTCATCTCCGTTAAGGTGGGGATTTAGTAAACGCGAGTAAAGCCAGTGCTTTTGCAGATTTATATAAAAAAATATTTTTTGCTAAAATAAATAAAATATTACTTCAGTACAAATATAAAGTTTAAATTTCTTCACAAGGTGATATCAACATATCATGATTTTATATTATTATCATAGCAACATATGTTCACAAACTTTTTAAATGAAGAGAAAAAAAGTTGTCATTAAATTCCAGGTGTTTTTGACAGATATTCAAGAACTGCTGATATCATCACGTGAAGAAAATTAAACCCTATGTTTATATTGAAGCAATACTTGATTTATTTCCACCAAAATATTTAGATTAAAAAAGTATTAAAAACACTTACCTTTTCTTGCAGCCCCTACATCCTGAAAAGGTATGTTGTTTGAGTTTGAACCCAGGTTGGTGTACTAATTGGCCCCGGCTGTGGTGTTACACTGAGGATGTATGTAAATGTTTTATCAAGGTGAACAAAATATAGCAAAGGATGGATAATATAACCCAACACCAGTGGTGCACCGAGGACTATGATTTGGGGAAGGATATTTGAAACTGTACAAAAGTTTCGAAAACAATGTTTGAATAGACAACCTAGCTTCAAATTATTGAATAGATGAGAGTTTGTGGTTACATTCATTTTTTGACCAACTAATGTCAAACTAACAATGACAGATCACCAACAAATTCACGATTCTACTAGAGTTTTCACAATTAAAAAAATTCAGAAACTAAGGCCTATGTCAAAGTGATCGTTTAAAAGGAGACCGAGAATTTCCTCGAAATATTAAGATGCCAACGCATAACAGCGCGTCGTGATTGGTGGCCTGTGGGGAAGGGTGAGTATTACAAAGCGCGACGCTTGGCCGGTGGGCGTGGGCACCGTGAGAAAAAAAAAGCTCCAAAACTTTAAGCTTTATCAAAAGTTCCAGCATTTGAAAAATAAAATGATGTTGTAAATTGTCCATTCATATCTAGGCCTATTTAAAAATAAATTGTTTCAAATAACACTTTTCAAAATTATAAGAAACAGACATGTCAGTACTTTAATAAAGGGTTTCTTCTAGTTTTTTATGTTGAGGGGGGGGGGGGGGCCTTGATCTCACTTCTCACTGCTACTGCACAACACTATCATAACCTGACCAGACCTAGCTCAGACTAGCCTAACCAAAGATTAGGCACTACACGATCATATCCCAAACAAGCCTAATACGATCCTAAGCTTGTTAGAAAAGATGGAAAGTTTTTGTTTTGTTCTTGGGGTCCAATTCATACGGTCTATGGACCTGAATTAGTATTATGACTGGGGCTGAAGTAGCACTTCTAAAGAAATGATAGGCCCAAATTCATGTTTCTGCAAAAATATTGGTTGGTTTCGTTAGGGGTGCTTTCTATCTCTGTTTGAATTACTTGTAATATGGGTTGAATGCCTCATTTATATTTATTATCAAAAAAATTATACAAATTGAGAGCAAATCTATAGGTCTAGTCAAAGGGGACAATGAGACCAGATTAACTCTTTATTACTAAACATATGTTAACCAGCTCCGTGGTGTAGTTCCCAGTGCACTTGGCTACGAGTTGAGGGGTTCAATGTTCGATTCCCGGTTGGTAGCTTGGGTATCTTTCGCTTTAGGAGAAGTATGCCAACAGTCACCAGGGGTTGGTAAATTAGACTTAAGCTAGGTTAAGATTCCCACTGGCCCACACCTCCATATTAACTATCATCACTTCGTCTTATTGCAACTACGTGTAGACAACATCCAAAGGTGTACCCTGGACAAGTGTTCTATCCCACCAGAGAGGGTAATAGTCTACAGACAAGGGAACAAACTGGATGTTGTGTCTTTTCTGGTCAGTAAAATATAAGATACAATTTTTAAAAAAAATATTTGGAGACACGTTTTAATACAAGTCACTGTTTCCAATGATACTCAAATAGAAACCGTTCGGTTTGTACGCCCTTAAGCTAATGTATAATGGTAGGGTGTTTGTGAAATTAAATGCAGGACCTACAGTTTAACGTGGGATCCGAACCACGGTGGAGGCTGGAGTTCCACACATTCACAAGTTGTGATTAATACACGTCTTGTCAAGGTGAAGGAAGGGTTTGGCAATCAGATAAATCTGTACCGGGACCGAGGATTGAGACGAGAGCAAGTTGCACTTTGGTAACAATAACTTAAGCTTAGACATATTAAAGATCTTGTGATAGTTTGTTTAACACAAGGTTTAGTAGCGATTTAATTTAATTGTTAGGAATTAAGAGGGTAGATTTGAAGAAATACAACCTTAATTTCGTGGATAAATAATGAGAAAGCCACACGGAAAAGTTAGGTGGAACTATAACACGGCACTTTGTGTATTTATTGAACAGGTGCTAGACCCTTTATCCTCACACGGTGGTTAGAACATAATTTTAATTGCGATAGTGCATTCTTTGGTTCCTGATAAAGGTGAAAAAAAGAAATAACCAACATTAGCTTATGCACTGGTTTTAATTAACATCACGATTTAATTGAAGCAGCCTTGTCCAACTATACAAAAGTTTTATAAAACAAAATTGGTCCCCGTGAAATCGCTTCTCACGTTATAAAGACTTTAAGTACTCTCATCGGTGGTCAAGTGGACAAAGTAGTCAGTCTAATATAATTTGCTGGTGACAAGGCCAGGCTCGAATACCAGTTGAGTGTACTTAATTATTTTTTCTAAATAGTTTCCCACTATCCTCTGTAGCCAAATTATGGTACATCTATTTTCAATTTAACCTTTCTCATCCTTAACCCATTATTTTAATAATCTGGATAGCTTGGATGGGTAGTAAGATGAGGATCAATGTAAATAAATATTCAACCCTGAAGTGAGAACACACACTTTAACCTTGACATTGTGGGCATAGTCTATTTACCAGCTGACTGCTAATTATTTTTTTCACTTTACTTGGTTTATTATATTAATCAAAATAGTATAATCTTAAACGTATCTACAAATAAATCAATTAATGTGGGCCTGCAAAGGATATTACGACTTACAAGGTTTATAGTAGAAAACAACATTTTCATCAAATAAATGGTAATAAATCTTAACAATAATGTTTATTATTAGACTTAAAACAAAGCTTGGTTTTTGTCACAGCACTACAGAGAACGATGGATACCAACTGTGGTAAGGTGGAATTCATCTGAGGGCGAAGTGGGATTTTAATATCTATTTTACTATTTCTGGAATCATAAATGTATCAAAATTAAAATTTGTTTTAAGTAGTGAAAAGAAACCTTTGAATTATTTCCATCTAAAACTAGGAGACACCTGTCATAAATTTCTAGTAAGGGTTGTTTTCTTTTATGTTAAATCATTCATAGTTTTGATAAATATTCGAAATATATGTAAAATGTTGAATATAACTACTTGATGAACTCTTAGATATAGGATATAGAAACTGGGAATATAACGTTATTAATACATACAATACATACATACATACATACATACATACATACATACATACATACATACATACATACATACATAATTCAATACATACTAAAACATACTACAACATACATACATACATACTAATACATACATAATACATAATCATACATACATACATACATACTACATACATACATACATACATATACATACATATATACATACATATACATACATACATACTATACATACATACATACATACATACTAATACATAATACATACATACATACATACATACATACATACATAATCATACATACATAATACATACATATACATACATACATAATCTACATACATTACATACATACATACATACATACATACATACATACATACATACTTTAATCCCAACATATCCCTATACCTCCATACTTCTTTCACTCATACCACTTCAACAACATCCATACACCGAGCCATACATTCTCTTTTACCCTTAAAACTCTTAATGTTTCTCTTTTTCACACATTTGTCTACAACATTTAGCCACGTCTTACATGGCCTTTCCCCTTCCTTTTAATCCATATACTCTACCTTCATATATTTTAATGACCCTGTCCAAACAAGTTATAACTAGAATTAGGGCGGCGTGAAATAAGATAGGGTAATGCAGGAAAAGTTCCTTACAATTTCAATCCTACTGTATACAAAGATAGACACTGCATATAGTATGTATTATGATTATTTTTAATGATACATAGTCACTCATTGTTAATTGAAATGTTCATACATAAATCATTTAAGGTGAGGATGTAGGGGACGTGAGAATAGGTAAGTGTTTTTATAATTTTTATAGCAAAACTTCTTTTTGTCAAAAGAAATCAAATATTGCTCCTATAGAAACATAACCCGCCTCGGTGGTGTAGTTGGCTAAACGCACTGGTTTCGTATTGAGCCAGACTGCCGAGGACGGGGAAATAGAGGTTCAAACCTCGCTCGGGTGAACTGGGGGTGGCTTTCCTAAATGGGTTTACACTCTACCCATACGCAAATGCAGGTTCACTTCCTCTAAATTCAACCTTCCCAATTCCTAATACATTAGTGTAATTAATACTTAACTGTATAACCCGAACGGTTAGTAAAACAGGGTGCTAAAAAAAAGTAGGTACATAGAGATTAATTTTCTTCCCATCAATTTATATCACAAGGGTGGCCAGGAATTCAATGATAGCTTTATCTTTTAGGTTAAAAAGTATGTAATCTAATGCTCATTTGCTTCATGACTGATATTCAATAACGATTGATATCACCATGTAAAGAAAATTAAATTCTTAGTTTGTACTGTAGCCATATTTGATTTATTTCAGCATAAAAAAGTTCTATAAAAACTGCAAAAAACACTAGCCTGTTATCGTGTTTCCTACACCCCCACCTTAACACAAGTCTTTATTTAAAACATAAAACTTATTCAAATATATGTTAAAACTATCATGTTAAGATATAACCAATACATAATCCGTTCTTAAATGGACGTTTTAAGTGGCTCCAGAGCACAATTTTATATTCTTGTTTATTTTATTTGTTATTTAAGACACAATAACAGGAAAAAATGAATTTTAAGGATATTGTAAAAGGAACAAGTTGAGCTTTCTATTGAAGAAAACAAGAAAACACGTACAGAATTTAGACCATTCTAGATGAGCTAGCCTTCTTCTAAGACTCTCAATTTCGGCGAGCATGTAATCGCTCGAGCATTTGGGGAGTTTATGGAAGCTGCAACTAGAAGTCTTATTGCGCTACAGCGATACACTAATAATATAAACAATCCATCAAATGGAATAAGTTGTGCAGGCTGCGGTTACCAAGGCAACGACAAGTGCCAGAGACTGCTTGCTGACAGGCCATATTTCAGGAAGCAAGGCGGAAAAGATGTATAGCCTCTTAAGGTTACCAACAAATAAAGAAAAACTTACCCCGTTACGTGTCAGGACCGTTTCAGATATTTTCCTCCTTCTATTCCAAAGAAACGTATTCTCTTTTTTTTTATCTTCCCCCCTTTGTGGTATTTTTGGTGGTAAAATTATTCTTTATTTATGGTCCTGTTTTTTCCTTTCCACCTTCTGAAGTTTTTTTTTTATATACTGAATGAAAGATTGAATGTGTCTAGCTTGAGTACCAAATTTATGTGTTGTTTTCCTATTCTATTAAAAGGAAAGATGGGATGAATTCTACAATTTTACTGATTGAAAACGGTTTTATTCTTTTACTAATACATAAGGTGTTTCAATTAAATTAGTAATAATTTTGAAGCATTTGGCGTAAACTTTTTAAGATGAGGACTTAAAAACTGAAAACATCTGAAAGACACACAGTCAATTGTTTAAGGGATGTTCACTAACGTTTTAACTACTAGTAATATGGGGTTGAATAACTCATTTATCTCTTAAATATAAAGTGAGAGATTTTCCTGCAACGGTACACTAAGTTTATCCAGAAGGGTACTAGTCTTACCTTGAACACCTACACCATGGCCTTATCTTATAATCACACCGCAGTGAAAACAATTGTACATGGCATTCGGTTGGTTGACCCTACGCCAATAGTAAGCTCAAGCCACTAGCCAGTGTACAAAGTAATACAAACAGAAAAACAAAGTGTAATCTTCAGGGATTTATAATTTGAACAACACTTTATGTACAGCCCATGTTTCGAGTCCCAAAAAACCTAATAAAATACTGTAAATAAAGGGGAGGGTTTGTATATGATCTAAAGAAAATAGAGGGTAATGGCTCATTAAATACTAGTATCAGTAAAGTCATTTAAATATTTGACAATTGGCTATAAAAGCCTGCTTATTCTCAGATTACAAAAAATTAAATAAGGTAAATACAATAACGAAGGATATGCACGAACTCTTCAAAAATATCATATTATTTGATAACTCAGGCATGTGCCAGGCCATAAGAATTACAAATATTGGAAATAAACATGTGCCATTCTGGCTAATAAATGACAAATGATAGTAAACAAATAGGCCAAACTTAATTAATTCTAGCCTCGATGGCGAGGGCAAGGGTATATTATAGTCTCGACAGTCTAAAAGATTCAAAAGCTAAGATGTCAACATGCAAACACAAACTTATGTGAGATAGACACCCCCTATAAACATAATAAGTTCCCTCACACTAAATTACTATCAAATAGAGTCAATAAGCTCTCATTAAAAAGTTAATCTGTCCTATCCACCCAATAGCTAAGATCTATGCTAAATTGAATAAACTTTTACAATAACAAAGTAGAATATCGAAAATTGCTCAACATTATAAAAAAAACAACAGATAATTCTGCACCTAACTGTACACAATACTATTCTAACCAAAAGTGGCGCCAACTATCCTGTTGACTTTCCCAAGAATCGAGCTAGTCGTAGTACCAGACATGTTTAATTAAGTTAAATGCATAATAGAAAGATTCATAATTCTAACAAGACACTTATGAGGAATAATACCGTCTCAGACATACCATAACTAATTTAAATTAACCATTAAATTACACGTTACTAAGACTTACTCTTTGCGCCAAAATTTTAAACAAAATTTATAAAATAGAATGAAGTCATGAAACGCGAGCGAACTTGGAGTGAAATACAAACATAGATCAGAAGTCCGACATCTGACTTAACCCAAAAATATATTTTGCATGGAGAAATTTCCCAAATTTTAATCTAGGAAAATATATATAAATTGAGCTGAAACGTAATTTAAATATTTTTCCGCATAATTTTGAAGAGTTAGACCAAAATTTACAATAAAAAAACTTAAAATAAATAAATAGTTCAGAAAATAATTTAAGCTTAGATTGACCACGAGTAAGTCCCTAAAACTTGGTGGACATCAAAGAGTATAGTTACACATATGAACACGGGCTTTCAAACAGTCAATCTCAGCGGGGAAAGTTGGCGGGGGAGAGAACATATGGTGCCAATCTCGATGCGGTCATCAATATCCACTCACAAAGCGTTTTTACACAGACGCATGAACACTGCTATGTTCGTTCGGTGATTTGATGTTGGGGGACAGACAGGAAAAGTTATCACTAGCTTTCCCTAGATCCCACGCTTGCGAATTGTTCAGAACCAGGGGAAGCTACACTCTGGTGGGGATATTATCATACTCCAAAACACAGTTAAATGATTTTTGTGTTAACCCCATCCAGACAGGTGATGTTTCTCGAATAACCTGATGTGGATGCGTGGGATCACGATGAAATGGGGTAAGTACATGAAATGTTCAGTGACGGGGATTTGTTGTTACATCGTACACAAGCCAGGTAAGCTTACTACCTTTAAGGGCCAACCATACAAAGCATACTTTCGATTTATATTTATTGCAGAGCTATGTTTAAAGGTGGCCAAAATAAATAATTTACAAAACTGTAACTTGGACAAGAAAACCAATTGTCATGTTATGTTCATTGGTATGCTTTCATGCTGTGAGCTGACTATTAATGTATTATCCTAATTAGTTATAGTACAAACAAAGCAAATATATCCAAGACCATGAAGTTACCACCAAGGAACAGTCGTAGGAAACCATTTCCTTATCGTCGATATTGAAGCCCTTCCGAGAACTGAGGCCCTTAGATTAAGTGACAGGCGTGCCACTGACATAACTTGGTTGTTGGATATCTTTGCTACGGAAAATAAATGTTACGATGCACCACACAAACTTTATCTTGTATCCTAATATCTATTTCATAATCAAGCATAAGACTGAACGCATCTCTGGAACGTAGCAACTTGACTGACCATAAGTTCAGTACCCTTCAAAAGGTAGTATTCTCGACTAAACACATGCCCTTGTGAATACTACAATTATTTTGAAGACATGATATAGCCTGCCTCAACTTCCTTGTTGTTAATGTGGCCAACCTCTTCAAACATTTAAGGGTTGTCTACATACCATATGCCACAGGTTAGATGTGCTATTTAGGACTCACTGTTGTAATTGAACAACGTTTAACTGTACTATCTATACGCATAAATGTTGCTGGAAGGTGAGATGAGTTTTTTTTAAACATTGACCCGTGTGAATAGTGATGGCAGCCACTTGTTGATGGGAGCAATTTTATACACATTGGTGAAAGCACCCCCACCATGTTTTACGATATTTGCCCTGAGACACAGAATGGTCTTTGACGATAGATATTGTATTTACCTTGACCTGTAACGATAAACTAGGTGGGTGAGTCATCCGTGAGGGAAGGGACAGGTTTGTACTGGATCCATTGAGTGCTTTCGAAAGTGTTTTGTGTCGGCAGGACGGAAAATAGATCGAACTCACTGTTGGCACAATCGCAGGACTGAAAGTGTAGAAAATAGGCATACATTTCAACTGACAATATCTACCGCTTCTTTCTTGGCGATCTTTTTACATAGGGCAATGTCAGGAGACTGACGTATATGCTTTTTATGAACCCCTTTATAACGTGATTGGCTAATCAGTGAGTAAATCGTTTGCATCAATCTTTGTTTAAGTTTGTGTTCAACTTTATTTGGGCGTTATTGCAAGCTATTATGAAAGGACGACAATGATCTGCAATGTCGCATATTACGTGGATGTCAGTATGGAGCACTTGTTTCCCAATTGATTCTGCCCCACACTTCAACAATCGTACAATGATCCTGAAAAGGCCGTTGAGAAAACTTCCTATTACATGACCTCGTTGATAGGGAATATCGTGATGGATATAAGATATGCCTGTCCCCACCTGGGTTGTGTAGTATTTTTGGTATGGACACTGGACAATTCATGTTGAGCAACATCTAACATAAAGCTTCATGCACACTTTTCCAAACTCAAATGACATAGTTTTACCCATTTTTGTTTTTATATTGATTTAAAAACTCTCTATTTCATGTATAAATACGCACACATAGGGTGCTTTTGTGTTATCCGTGCACATAATTTGGTAATTTGACCGCTGTGTAATACTCGTACACTAGTTGTTTACCGTCTATTCCTGACGAGAAAATGCCTCCTTTTGACTTGTAATTTTGGCCCGTTTTGTTACAACTTCAGGTGATTAAACCTTCGCTTGAAACATTAGTCACGTTCTAAGTATGCCTTATAATTTATGAGAAATTGCTAATAAACAGTTATCCTTTGGTTCCCTTTTTTTGTTAGTATTTGGTATATGGTGATGATAATTGAACCTTGATATAATAGATGAATCAATTTCAGATTATCTTTATGGATTTGGAGAAAACATCTGACCCACCGTTAGCACATAAGCCCTTCTGTGTTTCGATTTCGTTTACGGTATTGGTTATTGAACCTAGGTACAATACATTATTCAATTAACACGATATTTATAACTGGCCGCAAGAAAACGCTTAGTACGCAGTTTTTTCTTAGGCCAATTCTAGCTCAAGTTTCTGTTTTGGTAATGGTTATCGAACTTTGCTATATTATATTAGTCATTTACCCGATATTCATTGTGGTCGGAGAGAGATCGTCCTCTACTTAGTTGTCACTTAGGCCTTTCTTGTCCAAATGTTTGGTTTGTTATCGTTAATTGAACCTAGGTAGGGTGAATTACTCAATTACCCGATATTTCTTAAGGTTCACGAGAAATCATTTACGTCACAGTTGTTCCTTAGCGCCTTTTTGTTCACATTTAGAATGAGGGTGTGGAACACAAAGTATATTATAAAATTGCGTTTAAAAAAATTGTTTTGTTATGTGCAAAACGTAATTTTGAACTATTTTTATTATGCTGTTTACAGATATGTTTTCAGAATATTTCTATCCACTTAGTTAAAAAAATTGTAATTAAAAAAAACTAATATTTTATTTATATATGAAACAAATATTGCTCTATTATAACTATGAACATTTATTTTTTATTTAGTTGATCACTTTCGTTTTAAATAATCTCAAGCACATTCCTGATTATACTCCAACAGTAATATTCCAGCATTTTAACCCTCCGTTTCCTTGGTACTGTTTTTCCGTAACAGCAGTATCTTGGTGATAACGCTCTCCATGTTTATCACTAATTTCACCAAGATTTTGTTGGAAATAAATTCAAATGCAAGCAGGAAAAGTAAATGTGTAGTAAAATGTTTCTTCCCATTGTTTCATATGACTGAAACAGTTTTCCCACAATTTCCTGGTAGTGTCTGCTGTATTGTTTCAAAAAAAATTGCTTGCTACATCTTTGAATGCTGTCCAAGCTGCTAGTTAACTTCATTCAGAGTAGAATCAAAAGTTTTTCCGTGGTGGATTTCCTTATATGTGAACCAACAAAAATCCCTTCTTTTGTCGTTGCCTCACTCACGCAGAGGAATTTATTCTGCAGATATTTAAAAACAGGTTCAAAGTTTTTTTACTAAACCAAGTTTTATTAGAAGTTGCTATAGGGATACTTTTGCGGCATAAACTAAAGGAGCACGTAGAAAATACCTCACCCCCCCCCCCCTCCAAAGTTTCACTAAATGGCGCCGGTCCTTGGGACAGCTATCCCATTCACAAATAAGCAGCAATATTTTGTGTAGCTTAATTACATGCCTAGAAATATTATTTTAACTTTTAAGATGGCACATATGTTCCAACAGTGCTTTGTAGTTTATTTTGTGAAGTAGGTTTTTTAGGTTTTCATAAGTTTCCTTCACGTGCAATGCAGAATCAATTGGTATGGAGGGGTGTGTTACCAAAGTGAAGAAGAACTTCTATTAAACTATTCTTTGATGAATCAAAAAAAAGTCTCCACTCATTTGTATTGTTAGCTTGTCCTACTGCAGCCATGACCATATCAATATTTGTACAGTAAATCAAATCACCAGTTGAAGAAAAATCGTCAACGATATATTTTTACCAGAAGAGAAATATTGATATATTTGTATTCTTCTGCAACAGGTGCCAGCCCTTTAATCGTGATCCCAAAAATTTAGCTTGACTCTTGGATAAGTTCAAGTCCCTTACTTAGTCGTTGAGCTGACCCTGTGAGATAAGATGTGGTTCATTTGATGTAGATGGCTGATAGTCTCTATCATTTTTGTCCTGTTCCATAAAGACCCGGCTCAGCCCTATCGTCATCAACAATGGTCCATGTTTCAGGTGGTTTATAAACTGGCAGGTTTTGACTGTGAGACACTAGTTTGTTGGCGGAAGACAATGATGGATATTGTATAGTATGTTTAGATTTAAAAGAAATTTCAGATATCTAACTAACCAGAAGTGACAATATGTAAAATGATCTTTTTGTTATCTCCGGAACATTGCTATAACAAACAGCATAGACTTACGAGAGGCTTTCAACCATCCTCTCAAATACACTGCACAATTGCTAAAAACAATGTGAGGGGCTCAGGTTTATTCTGGCAACCTATTTGGCACCCAAAGTAGAGCTCATATGGTTTCTTAATCAATTGAGTTATAGTTTTGCGATAATAAGGTCACTAAAAGTTTGTGAATGGGTTTAATAATTACACCATTATGCAATTTTAGGAATTATTTTTATTGCAAAGGCGAGGGAAAAAGCCAGTGACAAAGGTTTTCCAACTCTAGGCGGTAAGTAGCATGTTGTATAGTCAATTTTATATTATTAATGAACACTTCACTGAATCAGTTGAAAAGTTACTTGTTGGGATATGTTTGAGACCATTCATTGGCTTCGTGTTGTATTTTATGTTTTAATTTAGTTTAAAAAATTATAATTAACATAAAATATGTTGCATTAGCTAAAAGTGAAGATATACTAAACATCTAGAACATCGACTTACCCATTTTCACCGATGCTGTGAGCGTGGAACCAACGAGCGACATTACCGGCCCGAGCACAACAACACACCATGAGCAACTAAAATGGCCCTGTCTTAGCGTCAAAGCGCGAGCTCAAGCAAATAACTTGAGAAGAAAAGAGATGACTCTCGTCTCAAAATTACAAAGAAAATAATTGTTCGAGAAGATAGTAGAAACGTGGAGTCACGTGTGATCCTTCCCCTTGGTTGTTTCTCTTTAGTTTCCCCCCCTCCCATTGTCCTGTTGTTCCGTTTTCTGTGAGTTGTGTAAAATCATATAAAATACTTTCAGTGAAAAATGAAGACCCCTCTTGGACATGCTTTGGGGATAGTAGGATGAGGCTAAGACTTCGGTCATCATTGGCATATTGTAAGCACACATTCTATTTCGGCATAATAATGTATTGTTCTTCTAAATTCAACGCCGTGGATCTTCGCCAGGAACTCAAGGCGAGAGACGTCTCATTCCCCTCAGATGCTCCCATAAGTGTGTTGTGGACACTGATATCAGAGAATATTTGTAAGTTGAACGACTATGATATTATTAATATTAGCCACACTGTTAGCCATCCTTCTCTGACAAATAGTGATCCATGTAAGTCAGATATTGTAGAGTTAGATGGGGCTAGAGAGCAAATTAGTGCCCCGATTGTTTCAGTTAGGGATCAGCCGATTACTACCCATTAGAAAACCTTGAGTAAAGTCGCTAGCGAAAGCCTTTAGTTACTGCCAGTCTGTGATGGACAATCTTGTGGTGTCTTGTTTTAAACTTTTGTTAGAAGCGAATAGAGGTTCTAAACTTAGAACTTTAACTTTAACTTTATCTTTGTAGGAGATGTAGAGTTTCTTATCATATGTATTGGAAAGACCACGGTTTTTTTAAAATCTCATTTAGTTTCTGAATGTATACAATTGGGTCTTCACTGGAACGTAGCGAGAAATCGTATTTTAGAATCTTTGGTTCCAGACGAGAGAAAGAAATATTGTGTAGGGAACATGTACAGCGTTTTCAATAGCCCTAAGAACCATTTAGGATTTTTATCTTATCTATTTCTGAAGCCGTGGAGATTTTAAACCTCGATCTAGCTGAGGGAGAAGTGGTAAAAATTATTCTTGAGAACATATCCCCGTTAACTAGGAGGTATTTTGGGTTTTCACACAAGCCCACCACCTTATTGGACCTATATTTGTTGGCATCTAACATTGAAGGTTCCCTGCTGGTGGAGAAAGAATACCTGGATGCCTATCCAGCGCCCGTACTAAATAATTTGCATCAAACTAATACTACCCCTGTAATTCTGTACCGTCCAGTTCCCCCCGTAGGCTTCTAGGTACAATTAGGTCAGACATTAGATGTTTTGGTTGTCGCCAGTTTGGGCACTTCCAACGTGACTGTCGATTGGGAAACGTGTGACGCGTGGTAGTGATAAGGGGCCCGTCACGCGTAAAGTTAGTAAACGGATTAGTCCCCTTCCCCTGTTGTAACGGTTACAATTGGGTTAAACCCGGTTATGCGTTACTGGACACTGGTTCCAGTGGATCGTTTACCAATACTGAATTTTTGAATAATTTAAATAAATCTTGTAACGTTGTAACTAAGAAGGTAGATTCCAAGCCATTTATTGTGGGGAATGGTAATTTATTGTTAGCACAGGAAAGGGTATGCTTAGCCATTAAAATCATGGGATTTTCGTGAAAAAGAAGTTTATCTTGTATTCCATCCCTCACATATGACATTATCTTAGGGAATTACTTTTTGTGGGAAACGGGTGCCATTATTAATTCAGGTCACAGAGAGTTAACCTTTGAATACTCCCCTAATACTAAAATAGAGTTGTGTCGTTCTGCAAGTGTGTGTGGCATGCATCTTGTGAATAGTAGTGAGGACGCGATTAATGGGGTTATTTCAAGATTTTATGATGTGATAACGACCCGGTTAGGAAAATGTGATATACTCCCCTACGAGATTATAGTACATGATAATGCCCCGGTGAGGACTGGGCCGTACTCCTGCGCCCCACCTAAGTTAAAGATTTTTCGTGAGTTAATTGGGGAATTAGAGTCTAAAGGAGTCATCCGCTCCTCCAATTCTCCGTACGCCAGCACCGTATTTATTATCCCTAAAAAGTATGAAGGTTACAGATTAATTGTGTATTATCGAAAGATTAACAAAAAGATACAGTTAGATCCTTACCCTCTGCCAAGTATAGAGTCAGCCTTTCAGCATTTAGGTAGGGCTAAGATATTCAGTTTGATCGACCTCAATGCTAGCTTCTTGCAGTGTGCCTTAGTAGAATCTTTAAAGATATACACAGTTTTCATCACCCCTTGGAGACAGTATGAGTTAAATCATATGCCCCCTGGGATGTAGCATTGGTGGGCAAGCTTTAAGTCGTCTTCTAGATCCCGCCCTGTCAGACATTAAATTTAAGTACGTTTTCAATTATTTAGATGACATATGTGTATACAGTGACTCTTTAGATGATCATGTGAAGCATTTAGAAGAGTTATTAGGTCGTCTACATAGTGTGGGTCTAACTGTCAATCCCGATAAAGTTACATGGGCTAAACCATCAGTCAAATATCTTGGCTATGTAATTTCCTCAGGGAACTTGCTTGTTGATCCCGAGCGCATCCGCCCAATTATTGTTCAATTTCGGCAGATGTTAGTTTTTGTTTAGCTTATTTTAAATATATATTATTATTTATTATATTATATATATATATATATATATATATATGTCCGCACATGAATTAGGTCTTGTAGGAAGAAGCGGAGGCTTCACATCGTTATTTATATTGTGTAAGGATAATTTTTTAGACAGACAAAAATGTATTCATCTATAAAGTTTTGCGTAACTATACAAGCTGTTTACCTTTTACATACGTGTCAAATTTTGGGCCCTTATAACGTTAGGCCAGGTCTATTGTTCTTAACCTTAGATTAATCTACTAAGATGATAAAAAGGAAATTAGACATTATTTTTTGGGTAGAGCTAGTAATGCGTCACATGGACAGAAGTCAGATATTAACTTTTATCACTGAACTGTTGCTTATATGATGATTATGAATTTTTTTCCTGTTAGTGTTAGGTTTGGTACTAAACTTTTTAGGCATTAGTTGTATTTTGATTTATGACAAGATTGCCCTGATTAACGTAAATTATTATTGCTTCTAAATGGAATATCGTTTGAAGTTTAGATGAATTTTGTGAGTTATGGCAAGTTAAGGAAGGATGATGAGAACCTTTGAAATGAGTAATATGAAGTAAATGTTGGTTATTTACTTAGAGTGTTAGGAGAGAGATAGTAAATATCATGACTTTTTTTTTTAGATTTACACAGAATATTTTGCTGTAATTTGAAACTTTTCATTGATAAATTTTCCATATAGTGTTAAAATGTTGTTCTATGGTGATCATATAGATTTTACATTTTATTAATGTTTTGAAATTATCTGGTAAATGATTCTTCTTATATTAAATTCATATCTAACTAAATAAACAATCTCACGGACTTCTCAGCACTTCCCAATCTTTAAATTTTTGTGTTTGGGTGATTAAGAAATGGTAAGAGATTATTTCTTTTCCTTGAGGCTGGCCGTCTGGTTCTTCCCACAATCGGTGTGGGTTGCATGTCTGGGTACACTTGGTATACCCAGGTTTTCAATATTTTGTAACTCAAACTACTCACTACTATCGCATATTCTTGATTATTATTTTGTATATATCGAACCCCCCTTGATAGTTATTATGCTCAATCTAGTTAGGGTTCAAATAGAAATCAAATAAAAGTAACAGGAATAAATGAACAAAACAATTCTTTAAACGTTTGTGATATAGATTATTAAAAACTTAAAACCAAATTAGCTAAGGACAATTTAGTTGTACTAAAACAAAACAACCAAATCTAGGTCCAGCGATTGAACTATTTGAGTGTCAGGGTCATCATAGAAGGAACCTTACACTACAATCAGTTAGCTAAGGATTCGGCCACATTGACAAGCGTGCAAGCGACTGAGCGACTGCGTGGCCAAACTGACAGGTGAGCGAGCGCGTGATTAGCAGATAGCTCTCGATAGTTGTTGATGAGAAGACAAAGGTTTGAATCGTGACTCAGTGAACTGATGGTGGTTTTTGACAAGTGATTTGTTTTTGAAGTCTTTCCATCCTTTCTCCACGCTAATGGTGATTCATATCTCTAAAAATCTAGTTTGATTATAATAATGAAGTGTTTTAACATATCAGTTTAACATATGTATAACTATTTATATTTTATGGTCATACTAATTAAATTAGGCCGTTAGTAGCAAGTGTGCTAAACCTATCAATAATAATAAAAAAAGAGTCAAATATCATGTAAGCTTGAGAAGTTTTCCCAGCACTCAATGGAACAATATACAATATTATTGCCCATTGCCTGTAAACTTGACCGTTCCAGCTCGAGCGCACGCGCTTGAAAAATAGAACCAGTTCTATCTAAAGCGCGTCGCTCGGGTCGCTTGCTCGCGTGCTCCAGTCTGGTCACCTCTCATTACAACCAATGTGTTCTATTTTATATTTTAGTCGCTCGCTCCAGTCTGGTCACCTCTCATTACAGCCAATGTGTTATATTTTATATTTTAGTCGCTCGCTCCAGTCTGGTTACCTCTCATTACAGCCAATGTGTTTTATTTTATATTTTAGTCGCTCGCTCCAGTCTGGTCACCTCTCATTACAACCAATGTGTTCTATTTTATATTTTAGTCGCTCGCTCCAGTCTGGTCACCTCTAATTACAGCCATTGTGTTCTATTTTATATTTTAGTCGCTCGCTCCAGTCTGGTCACCTCTCATTACAGCCAATGTGTTATATTTTATATTTTAGTCGCTTGCTCCAGTCTGGTCACCTCTCATTACAACCAATGTGTTCTATTTTATATTTTAGTCGCTCGCTCCAGTCTGGTCACCTCTCATTAGAGCCAATGTGTTCTATTTTATATTTTAGTCGCTCGCTCCAGTCTGGTCACCTCTCATTACAGCCAATATGTTCTATTTTATATTTTAGTCACTCGCTCCAGTCTGGCCACCTCTCATTACAGCCAATGTGTTCTATTTTATATTTTAGTCGCTCGCTCAAGTCTGGTCACCTCTCATTACAGCCAATGTGTTCTATTTTATATTTAGTCGCTCGCTCCAGAGTTGCCACCTCTCTCATTACAACCAATGTGTTCTATTTTATATTTTATTCGCTCGCTCCAGTCTGACCACCTCTCATTACAACAAATGTGTTCTATTTTATATTTTAGTCGCTCGCTCCAGTCTGGCCACCTCTCATTACAACCAATGTGTTCTATTTTATATTTTAGTCGCTCGCTCCAGAGTTGCCACCTCTCATTACAACCAATGTGTTCTATTTTTATTTTAGTCACTCGCTCCTGTCTGGCCACCTCTCATTACAACCAATGTGTTCTATTTTATATTTTAGTCGCTCACTCCAGTCTGGTCACCTCTCATTACAACCAATGTGTTCAATTTTATATTTTAGTCGCTCGCTCCAGTCTGGTCACCTCTCATTACAACCAATGTGTTCTATTTTATATTTTAGTCACTCGCTCCAGTCTGACCACCTCTCATTACAACCAATGTGTTCAATTTTATATTTTAGTCGCTCGCTCCAGAGTTGCCACCTCTCATTACAGCCAATGTGTTCAATTTTATATTTTAGTCGCTCGCTCCAGAGTTGCCACCTCTCATTACAACCAATGTGTTCTATTTTATATTTTAGTCGCTCGCTCCAGAGTTGCCACCTCTCATTACAACCAATGTGTTCTATTTTATATTTTAGTCACTCGCTCCAGTCTGGCCACCTCTCATTACAACCAATGTGTTCTATTTTATATTTTAGTCGCTCGCTCCAGAGTTGCCACCTCTCATTACAACCAATGTGTTCTATTTTATATTTTAGTCGACTCGCTCCAGTCTGCCACCTCTCATTACAACCAATGTGTTCTATTTTATATTTTAGTCGCTCGCTCCAGTCTGCACCTCTCATTACAGCCAATGTGTTCAATTTATATATTTAGTCGCTCGCTCCAGAGTTGCCACCTCTCATTACAACCAATGTGTTCTATTTTATATTTTATCGCTCGCTCCAGTCTGCCACCTCTCATTACAACCAATGTGTTCATTTTATATTTTAGTCGCTCGCTCCAGTTCTGGCACACCTCTCATTACACGCCCAAGTGTTTTCTTTATTTTATATTTTAGTCGCTCGCTCCAGTCTGGCCACCTCTCATTACAGCCAATGTGTTCTATTTTATATTTTAGTCGCTCGCTCCAGTCTGGCCACCTCTCATTACAGCCAATGTGTTCTATTTTATATTTTAGTCGCTCGCTCCAGTCTGGCACCTCTCATTACAACCAATGTGTTCTATTTTATATTTTAGTCGCTCGCTCCAGAGTTGCCACCTCTCATTACAACCAATTGTTCTATTTTATATTTTAGTCGCTCGCTCCAGTCTGGCCACCTCTCATTACAACCAATGTGTTCTATTTTATTTTTTAGTCGCTCGCTCCAGATGGCCACCTCTCATTACAACCAATGTGTTCTATTTTATATTTTAGTCGCTCGCTCCAGTCTGGCACCTCTCATTACAGCCAATGTGTTCTATTTTATATTTAGTCGCTCGCTCCAGTCTGGCCACCTCTCATTACAGCCAATGTGTTTTATTATATTTTAGTCGCTCGCTCCAGTCTGGTCACCTCTCATTACACCAATGTGTTCTATTTTATATTTTAGTCGCTCGCTCCAGTCTGGCACCTCTCATTACAACCAATGTGTTCTATTTTATATTTTAGTCGCTCGCTCCAGTCTGGTCACCTCTCATTACAACCAATGTGTTCTATTTTATATTTTAGTCGCTCGCTCCAGTCTGGCCACCTCTCATTACAGCCAATGTGTTCTATTTTATATTTTAGTCGCTCGCTCCAGTCTGGCCACCTCTCATTAAAACCAATGTGTTCTATTTTATATTTTAGTCGCTCGCTCCGGGTCTGGCCACTCTCATACCCATGGTCTATTTATTTAACCCGCTCCATTGGTCTAAAGTGTCTATATTTATATTTTAGTCGCTCGCTCCAGAGTTGCCACCTCTCATTACAACCAATGTGTTCTATTTTATATTTTAGTCGCTCGCTCCAGTCTGGCCACCTCTCATTACAACCAATGTGTTCTATTTATATTTTAGTCGCTCGCTCCAGTCTGGCCACCTCTCATTACAACCAATGTGTTCTATTTTATATTTTAGTCGCTCGCTCCAGTCTGGCCACCTCTCATTACAACCAATGTGTTCTATTTTATATTTTAGTCGCTCGCTCCAGTCTGGTCACCTCTCATTACAGCCAATGTGTTTTATTTTATATTTTAGTCGCTCACGTGCTCGCTCGCCCAGACTGGCCATACCCTACGTCGTTGATCTAGTCCGGTTTGTCACTGATGGGGAAATTGAGGTTCAAATCCCGACTGAGTGTATTGAGGTTAGGTTTTCACAAAATTGTTTTTCAACTTACCTCCATGCAAATTAAGATATATTTACTATAAACTTCACCATATTAATACTTACCCCTTTAGTGTGAATATTCTAATGACCTGGATAGTTAGTAATACGTGGCTAGCAAAATAAAATATAACTTTTGTTGAGTATATTAAAAAGAAATGTAGAAGGGCCAAAATTGACATAATTGTATTCACCATTATATTTACCTATGAACTTCCCGAGTTGACAGGATCTGTCCAGGACAGTGGTTCTCAACCCTTTTCAGCTGACGCCCACCTTGGTAGATAATTTCTCCCTCCCTTAGTTTTTTGGGATATTGATATATAAAAAAAGGTTTTAATACTTTTTAGTCACTTATTTATTTTGTACCAAAATTAATGTAACGCCGATAGATATATAAAATACGTGCTAGTGGTATTTAAGAAATCATAGCTCTCACGTGCCCTAGACATCGTGGACTAGAGCAAAATTAGGGGTCCCGGCCGGATACCCGGGGAGGCGAGAATTAACTCCTCCCTCTCTTCCAGTCACTCACTGATGGGATTGACACCAGGGACTCGTGCCTCCCACCTATCCTGGGTTGTAACCGGAGCTATTTACTTCCGCACATAGAAGCGACTGTACGATCTCTACTCTTTCTGTGTGTAGGAAAATAGGGTTACGCCCGATACGCGTGGGAAAGTAATCTCCCGTTCCTCGTGCGTACGAGTGTAGTAGCCCATGCATTACTAACTGTCCGGAGCTTTAAACAGCTCACCACACGAATTGCGAGGCCTGAGCCCACAGGCCCAGAACCCCAAAAGCCTTGACCCGAAAACCCGAACCCCACCACGCGGTCAATGCCATAACTCATCGGCGATTTAATACACTACCCCACAGAGTTCAACCCATAGCTGGGCCGCCGCCTCAAGAAGAGCTCGCGACGTGGACTTGGGAGCCCAGACTTGTGTACCTACTTATAACGAAAGAAGTCTGACGGAGGCATACCAGTCCGCAGGGCTACCCCCCTCTCCCCGAGCACCTATAGGTAGCCGGTGCAAGCACCAATCTCTGTGGAAGTGATAGAAAAAATTGGCTGAAGATTTTTTATATATATATATATATATATATATATGGTTGGCAATATTCTGTCCCCATAGCTTTTGTCAAAACGTGCTCTACGGAGCCTTTGGACATCGCCAGTTATCTCAGGCTCTGTGAGGCAGTTTTATAATATTTTTTATATGTTGTTCACAATATAAAATAACATCAGTACATCAGTAATTAGGACTAACAATTTTTTCAAATGTTAATAAAGGACAGTTAATGAAGGTTCAGCCAGAACATGTGGGATTTTCCGTTTGTTGTGTAATTTTCGACTTGTAAACGTTTACTTTCGTTATTGAATATTTATTAAAAAAAAGTTTAACACCGCATCTTACTACCTGTTCAGTTTATACGCCGGTGTACTAATTACACTAATTGGTTGGGAATTGGTAAGGCTTAATTGAGTGGAAATAAACCTATATTTGCGTGGAAGGAAAGTGGAAAACCATTTAAGAAATATCTCCCTCAGTGCATCCGACCGGGATCGAACCCTGGTCTACCCATCTTCGGCAGTCTAGTCCTACAAGATATTAGTGTGTTAGACCACGTGGCCACTGAATGTCTATAATGTTAGTGTAAAATCTGCTACCTGTATTTT
Source organism: Timema cristinae (assembly GCA_039000515.1). Taxonomy (NCBI): domain Eukaryota; kingdom Metazoa; phylum Arthropoda; class Insecta; order Phasmatodea; family Timematidae; genus Timema; species Timema cristinae. The sequence continues at coordinate 19,583,222 of JBCFYV010000935.1, forward strand.
AATCAGTGCTAGGGGTTATCCGGTCTAAAATGTTTTATAGCCTCTGACTAAGGGAGAGGGTAAAGAGGAGAATTGAGCGGTTTATTCTAGGCTTACAAGAGTGAACGCACACTTTTGTTGCTGCTTCCTGAATTTATCACGACTGATAGGCGGTGTTGCCAATACCACGAGAAATAATTAGATTAATTACAATGTAAAAGTTATTTAAATAAAAAATATCTTCAATCACGCAGTTTTTAAAAAAATGTTATATCCAAATTGTTCCACTTCGCCCCTTAAGTGATTCACGCCAACCTTCAGAGGGTGCGCCTCCCCCCCCTTCCCCCCAGGTTGGTAATCACTGGTCTAGGAGGGAATTTACACAACCTCATTATTTGGCACATAATATATGAAAGGAGGTTTATTAATTGACTAGCTTTTACCCGTCACGGCTTCGCCCGCATTAATTGATAAAATCTTTTAATTTTTAACCAAACTGTTTTGGTCATAAATAAAATTTTATTTTTTTCAAATATCTATGTGTTTTTCTCAGTTCTAGCTGTAAATAATTTTGCCGTATTTTAATTTTCACTTTTAAATATTTCGTAATAAAAGAAATATATATTATTGAAATTATTAATTATATATTTTTTTAAATTTTAAACTTCATAATTAGTAAGATAAATAAATAAGTTAAATAAAAAAATTGAATTCATAGCTATAATCACATCATATTTATTATTTATTAGTATGAAACTACGACACACTAATTACTATTTACTTTAATTACAAAATATTAAATCACAAATTCTTAAATAACATCATTTCAATCACATTATAATCATATATTTATTATTATTTAAAATCAAAGGTTGGGAATAGTCCTATATGTTATTCCAGGACATATTCTACCAACGTACAAAGTTTCATTCGAATCCGTTCAGCAGTTTTGGCGTGATTGAGCAACAAACATCCAAACACACAAACTTTCGCATTTATAATATTAGTAAGATAAGATTTAAAGCCAGTTTCCACTGAACGTCCAACCGATATCTCTATCCACTCAGCCACGAGTCAATACACGTAGGCATATGTAAGTTTAATATACCGTAGATTACATGAAAACTGGCCGCTCATATTTGAACATAGATAATATCTTTTTTCTACACCAAAACTAGATATTTTTTTATATTAACAGTGATTTTTTTTTCATGTTTTTTTTCTCCGCCCGCTTTCTATTGTTGTTCCCTTCAGGCTACCTGCGTGCCAAATTTCAAGTATCTGACTAGCTCATCTGGAACTATTTAATGATTGAGGTAAATTATTAAATCGGTGAGTTTGACATTGAAGTTTATGAACTGGGGTGACGTCTTGGACAGGCACGGTATATATTTTTCTAAAACCCAAGCGCCTTTAACGATTTATTTAGATTCATAAATAAAGTAGGTTTAGATGCTTGAACAGCTCCTATTAATTTTTAAAGATAAATTATTTTATAAACAACATATTTTAGTTTATAAATTTAAATTTCCCATGTTTTAGAGACAGAAAAACAAATTAATGTACAAACAATAAGTGAAAAGAATTGTTTTCTCTATAATAGTCAATATAATATATATAGCCTATAGTCTATATAATATATATAGCCGCCTTTTTAAAAACTATTTTATTTACACCCTGCAGTGTAAAATTATTTATATTTTTATCTTACACCATGTATTATTATTATTATTATATTATTAGCACCGCGTCTTACTACCCGTTCGGGTTATACGCAATTACGCTAATGTGTAATGGTAGTGTGATTGTGAGATGAAATGGAGGACCTACAGTTTAACGTGGAATCAAAACCACGGTGGAGGCCTGGCATTCCCCAAATTCACAAGATGTCTTGTCAGAGGTGAAGGAAGGGTTTGGTAGACACACCATGTAGAATAGTCACAATATTATGTGTGGTAAATTTTAATAAAAATGATATATTTTAAATTTATACTTTGCATGCCATATGCTAAGCGGTATACTTGTATACTTGATTGTAAGTATGTTAAATATGAATTACATATCAGCAATGGGCTCATTTGGAAGGCGTGCTGTATAAACAGCAAGTGACCTAACAGCTGTTGTGAGGATAGTTATGATGAATCAGTAAACAAGCAAACTAGAAGCGCTGTTATGAAAGGGAGGTGACAGAAAGCCAGCCTTAGCTAGAAACCAGGCCGTTCGCTGGTTTTAAATAGGAGGGTTTTTTTAAGCCTGGTTTTTAAGGGCGACCCGCCTCGGTGGCGTAGTTGGCTAACGCGCTTGTCGTGTTGAGCTCGACTGCTGAGGACGGGGAGATCGAGTTTCGAGGGTGAACTGGGGGTGGTTTTTCCTAAATGGTTTTCCACCCTCCCTCAACGCAAAGGCGGGTTCACTTCCTATAATTCAACCTTCACAATTCCTAATCCATTAGCGTAATTAGTACTTAAAGCGTATAACCCGAACGGGCAGTAAGACGCGATGCTAAATATTATTATTATTTTAAGGGCGGGTGATTATGGGAGATAGTACGCTAATAGGTCACGGGGACACGTGGGCTAAGTCATCGGGTTCACCAAGTACCAGTCGGGGCTGCAACTCGAGCCCAAGAAACCAGGTTCGACGTCCTTACAGGGACCACATAGCTGTCAGCCAGGCCATAGATAAAACCTCATAGCACCTCGTTCGGTCACTTGCTCCTCTATACATACTAAGTTCTTCATTTTAACTTCACTACTAACATCACATTTATTAATAAACCTTTAAAAGCCAAGTCTAACGTCAATCACGAACCTACACAAGTAATCATACCATTCCCCCCTTATCCTTGACCAAAGACACCCTGACGGATCAGTAGGCCCACACACGTAGGGGCAAACAGGAGGGGGGGGGGACATACAGTCAATCACATAGCATGATTACGATTTGAAAATTATATTATATATTAATATAATTATTACGTAGACCTATATATTAAGAGGATGAAAATATTGTATTTAGCATACTATAAGTTAAAAACAATAATATACATATATATAAATTCATATAAAATAATTTAATTTCTTACAGTAACAATAAAATATGGCATCCAATTTGTTTCAATATATTATGATTATGGCTTTTATAAAACTCTCGTGTAATTATATATAATAAATCTCGATTAAACAATGCAGACTATTTGTTTCAATTACAGGGTTTCAGCAGTAAATGTATCGGGTATGTATGAGCAGTGAACACAATAAATAGATACAATTTGTTAATAAAATGAGAGCTAAATGTTTAAATCAGAACAAACGATATACACTCACATGTGACCACATAAATGTACGTATTAGGCCCTTACCTTTCATGTGAATATGTAATTAACTATACTTCTTAACAAGGGCATAGAAAGCGTGGGGGTCCTGGAAGTGTGGATCCTCCCCGGAATGTGTTGCCCCCCCCCCCCCTAAAGGGGGGTCCCCGTATACATACAAATACTTTAACAAGATATAACTGTTAACTTTGACTACAGTTTAATATAAATGCCTTCAAACAAATACTAGATAATTATTATTCTAAAATTCACCTTCAAGATGCAACTTGTAAAACTTCCGATTGTAAAATTATCTCTGCCAACATTTAATATATTTTTTGTCTTCATTCCAACTGGTATTGGGAAACAAAGGATGTTTCTTGGTATGAGTCAGTTGTGGGGTCCAAGAAAAGTAGGCAAACAGTTTTGCTATCAATTGTAAGATCTCACTTAAAAGGAAATAGCAGCTTAAATAAAAGGATAATAACTGTCATAAATGAAATCGGTATATTATGTATGCTGAATACTTGGATTTCCCCCATCCTCTTTTCAAAATGGATAGTTACGCAAATCCCTATTGTGTAACTATAAACATTTTGAAATCATTTACACAATTTGAACAAAGCCGCATTACTAGTTAGTACAGTGTTGAGTGTAGTGAAAGGTTGTGTGTTGTTTTGGTTAGTGGTTTTGGAGAAAGAATTCAGTATTATAGTACTTTCTAGTGGATATTTGGTTGTTGCTAATGTAATATAAGATTAATGTTAGCTAATAATTATATAAAAAGGTCAAGCCTTAAAAAACGTAAATACGTTTGACACCTGGCTTGTAAATGAAACCACCAGCAGATGCACCAAAAGAGATGAGATTTTTTTAATTAGTTTTACTCCCCCAAATCTCACTATCAGTTCGGTTATTCTTACTTGTACTATTTACACTATTGTTGCAAGAGTATGATGGTTTTATCTGTGGGGGCTCGTGAATCGTGATGTCAGTATAGGCCAGGGATGGCAAAACTATGGCACGCGAACATGATTTGGATGGTACGCCGACATGAAAAATATTTAACATGGTCTAAAACTTTTCCCAACGTGGTCAAATTCTTGAAGTCACAAATAAATTGTATTTTGTAAATAATGAATGCAAATTGTAAAAAATAAAGCTGAAGTGGTAAGCCCAACAAAGCAAATAAAGGCTTGTAAAAGTTTATTTAATTCGATGGCCTTAGGGACTATAAAGTTCACAAAAAGATGCCACGTACCCTTATCTTGAGTTAGTTCTATCCAGTACACCTCATTACACCCTATCCCTATCTTGAGCAAGTTCTATCCAGTCCACCTCATTACACCCTATCCCTATCTTGAGCAAGTTCTATCCAGTCCACCTCATTACACCCTATTTCTATCTTGAGCTAGTTCTATCCAGTCCACCTCATTACACCCTATCCCTATCTTGAGCTAGCTCTATCTAGTCCACCTCATTACTACCTATCCCTATCTTGAGCTAGTTATATCCAGTCCACCTCATTACACCCTATCCCTGTCTTGAGCTAGTTCTATCCAGTCCACCTCATTACACCCTATCCCTGTCTTGAGCTAGTTCTATCCAGTCCACCTCATTACTACCTATCCCTATCTTGAGCTAGTTATATCCTGTCCACCTCATTACACCCTATCCCTGTCTTGAGCTAGTTCTATCCAGTCCACCTCATTACACCCTATCCCTGTCTTGAGCTAGTTCTATCCAGTCCACCTCATTACACCCTATCCCTGTCTTGAGCTAGTTCTATCCAGTCCACCTCATTACACCCTATCCCTGTCTTGAGCTAGTTCTATCCAGTCCACCTCATTACACCCTATCCCTGTCTTGAGCTAGTTCTATCCAGTCCACCTCATTACTACCTATCCCTATCTTGAGCTAGTTATATCCTGTCCACCTCATTACACCCTATCCCTGTCTTGAGCTAGTTCTATCCAGTCCACCTCATTACACCCTATCCCTGTTTTGAGCTAGTTCTATCCAGTCCACCTCATTACACCCTATCCCGGTCTTGAGCTAGTTCTATCCAGTCCACCTCATTACACCCTATCCCTGTCTTGAGCTAGTTCTATCAAGTCCACTTCATTACTACCTATCCCTGTCTTGAGCTAGTTCTATCCAGTCCACCTCATTACACCCTATCCCTGTCTTGAGCTAGTTCTATCCAGTCCACCTCATTACACCCTATCCCTGTCTTGAGCTAGTTCTATCCAGTCCACCTCATTACTACCTATCCCTGTCTTGAGCTAGTTATATCCAGTTCACCTCATTACTACCTATCCCTGTCTTGAGCTAGTTCTATCCAGTTCACCTCATTACACCCTATCCCTATCTAGAGCTAGTTATATCCAGTCCACCTCATTACACCCTATCCCTGTCTTGAGCTAGTTCTATCCAGTCCACCTCATTACACCCTATCCCTATCTTGAGCTAGTTCTATCCAGTCCACCTCATTACACCCTATCCCTATCTTGAGCTAGTTCTATCCAGTCCACCTCATTACACCCTATCCCTGTCTTGAGCTAGCTCTATCTAGTCCACCTCATTATACCATATCTCTTCCATTTCCATACTAATGTTGTCCTCCAATCTGCATCTAGGTTTTCCCAATGATCTCTTCCTAGTGGGTTTTCCAATCAATATCTTCTTGGACAAATTCTTCCATCCGCGCAGCATATCCTGCCCACAGTAACCTGAGAGATTCTACTACCCTAACAAAGTTTGTGGACTAGCATCATAATGCAGTCTCCTCCACTCTCCACTCTCTTTGTCCATTTTTGAACCAAATATTTTCTTATCACTTTGTTTTTAGAACACTTAATGCTATCAAAGGATTATGATTAATGAAACTAATTTGTAGGTCACGCACCCCTGGCGTCACGCGTACCCCGGTTTAGGGAACACGGATATTTCCAATTTATGATTCAATGGGTGGAATTTGTACCCCGATGGGTCAGAATCTGTCACATTATTCGTTTTGCCAATTCTATAGGTGAGGGCGGTTGAAAAACAGCAACATCCATTTGGATCTCACAATAACCGTCAAGGCGGTAATAACCCACCTTGTGCTAAGTGGCTGTCAAGGTACAACATTTTTTTTTAAACAAATAAAATAATGTGTTCGTGTTGAACTCCTGGGAATGTTGGGGGCACCCGATAGAGGGTGATGTTGTCTAGTTAGGTTAAGAAGGCTGTGTTTAAGAGGGCTTGACCTACGGCTTCCCCTCCCTAACATGTGTGTGTGGTGTTAACGGGTGTAATGGACAGATGGCGTGTAGGGCTAATTCCAACCCAATCACTGTCGACTGCACTATTATTACCTCGGGGAGATAATACCTGCTGGTTCCTCAACTAACAGCTTCATCGCGAGACACTCAAATAGAAGGTAAGCGGGGACTATTTTCTTATGTTTCCAAACGTGGTTAGAGTAGACGCGTTTACATTTCCAAGCGTGGTTAGAGTAGACGCGTTTACGTTTCCAAGCGTGGTTAGAGTAGACGCGTTTACGTTCCCAAGCGTTGTTAGAGTAGACGCTTTTACGTTCCCAAGCGTGGTTAAAGTAGACGCTTTTACGTTCCCAAGCGTGGTTAAAGTAAGCACGTCTCTTTACGTTATCTTTACGTTCCCAAGCGTTGTTAGAGTAGACTTTTATCTTTACGTTTCCAAGCGTGGTTATAATAGACGCATATCTCTACGTATTCGTTCATTTTCGTAATAATTACCATTCATCCCCCAAGCCTCGCCTTCCACACAATAAATACTTAGTTGTATTGCGTTGCTTTCTTCCAAAATTCTTTCAAAATTCAAAATGGCTGAAACAACTGAGCCAGAAGCCTGATTCAGGTTTTTCTTCTATTCCCCGCATAATCTTCACAGCTTTCACAAGAGGCAAATCCCTAGCCTCTAAAACTGTGATTGCTTCAGGAAGATTTCCAAAATTGCTTTTTACGTATGCCAGATCCGCACTGACACTTGAGCAGGAGATGGCAGCATTTGTTTCTGTAATGGCGACAGCTTGTTCCTCGTCAAAAGTTTAGACTACCTACAAACAAAACGGTTGATACAGCAAAACTCACCATTCTTTCAATATATTGTGTTCTACATTACAACCATTAAATTTAAAATATGTTTCAATAATGTGGACGGACAGGTGGAATCAATAAAACTAGTGGTAAGCGCTCACTGCAATTTTAATTTGTGAACGCACCTAAATATAGTGTATTGAATAATACCTTTTGAATGTCACCCAGGTAATCTGCATAGTACAACGCAGCATGAAGCCATGTACTCCAACGCGTTAACACTGGCTGTTGTGGCAAGGGTGTGTTGGGCAGGGCGGCCTTAAATGAGAAGATTCGTGATGGAGCCTTCAAAAACACTTTCTTGACTGTGGAAATACTAGCGTTAACATTTGTTAAATGTGATCTAATATCTTCTGCAACCCTATGAACAGCACGCGCCAGACAAGTGACGCGAATTAACTTGGTGTAGAATAATTTTAAGTTTGCATCTGCTTTCAACATGTCTGTCAGCAGCACCAAAAATCTTTCATCGTTGTTTTCTGATGGACACAGGACACCTAAAATAAACAAATTAACTGATTTATAATTCTCATTTTTACGGGACTAACAGTGAAAATCATTAAATTAACACAATATATCTTGTGAAATTAAGTTATACACTTACGCAAAGCATCACGAACAACTCTGGCAATTGTCAAGCTGTTGGTTGCTTCAAGCATCTTTTAAACAACCAAGTGAGGTTTCCCAGGACCCGTAGAGTCTAGTTTTCCAACCACAACATTTGCAACATATCTGCCACAGTGGTCAGTGTAACAGTGTAATATACATAGCCACTGAATGAACCGACACTGCTGTGAGCTAGAAGATTATCTTTGTCGCTAATATGACCCGACTGAACCTATCAGACCGCTGGACACATGTGTTTTTCCTACGTATCACGAGTATCCTCGTGGAGTGACCTAAGGAGTGAAGGATTGAAGAAGGGGGGTGGGGGGGGGGAGGCCACAATTATTTAGAAAGAAAAAAAGAGGTTGGGAAGAAGAGTAAGATATTTTTAAAAAAGGGCGCTTTAAGGCTCCCATTTGTAAAATAGGCACTAAACAGCAAAATAGGCATTTATAGGCACTATAAAACTATCACCTTAACTTTGCAATCCTCGAAAATAAACATACCTAAAAAGCCTACTTATCAAAGCATAGGATTAAAAAAGGCATTTAGGGCAAAATCCGCCCCCTAGTGATAATATTGCAACAGTAAAGATAAGAAAATATCAACACAGTACTTTAATTATATAATTTCAGATTTAATTTGTTAAATAAATGTGTAATTATTTGAACTTGTACTTAAGTAGATTCAATATTATTCCATTATTCTGGTGGGGTTTTCCAAAGTATCTACCGGAGCTATATAAGGTTAATTTAAAGATATTAAACAATTTGATTGCAATTAATAACTAAATTTCATAAAAATATGGTATAAAATTAATTGCATGGCTTTGGGTATGTTTGTGAAAGGGGTTCGCGAGCGGAGAAAGTTTGGGAACCGCTGGCCTATAGGACCAACATATCGTGCTACCCACAACATTCTTGTCTTTATTGGTGTAATAATGTGTGCATTAATACAAACAAACCCAAGCATTATAAAGTCATGCATTTAGTTTTGTTAAGTAACCTATATCTTATGTTTTAATTTGTGATCTAGTGATTATATTTTGCTGAATATATTGACTAGTACTTTTTTAAATAATTGGCTACTTATTGAACATATATAAATATTGTGTAATATTACTAATAAAATATGGTGCCATCTTTTAATTGTACTGGAACTTAAGCTAGGCATTACCTTCACCATTACCAAATTGTCTACAAAAGTGTTGATATGTGCTTTGACAATAAATTAAAATCACCCATTACCTGAATTTACATAGCCAGAAAATAGATAAAGATGTTTGTCTGAGAAACGGTCTGTATGGTGGTAAAATAATAATAATATTCCTTCTTCTTCATACTTTGTAAAATCTATGCTTAGTTTTATATTTATATTTAAAAGTTATTTGTATTGCTACATAAAATTCAAGCAATATTTCGATCAGCTTTGGCAACGTATGTTCGCTCCGTTTTAACAAATCTTTTACAATATTCATAGCCTCTAAAATATCAATTACAATTAATAAAAATTAGGCTCTATCCATAGGTAAATATATCTAACAGAATATAGAGCATCTAAAACTGCTACAACATATTAAAACCGGTTTGTACACATACAGTTAGTTAATATATAATTAGATCATATGATCCGTAGCCGTCACTTTAGATATATTATATTATATTATATTATAAGATCCTATAAAAGAACACTTACAAAATAGTAAATTGCTATCAATTTTGGTCATAAAAAAAGATATGTTTGTATTTTATAAAAGGCCCTTCCAATTAAAATTGGACTGTAGATCTAGAAACTCCCTACTGAACATACTAAAACGACCCCCTACACTGCGATTTAAGCACGAATGAAGAGATCATAACTGAGTCTCAAAAGAACTGAATAATAAATGTTACCATCTTTAAAAATCATAATTTTACGCTCTATTAAAACATAACAGCGAAAGCCTTTTACTTCCCTCACAGGCAACTAGTCAATAATACAATCATTTTATTTCGTCCATAGGGCGGATTGAGAAAGGTCGTAAGGCAGCCTACAGCTGTGCAATTACGTTCAGAACCTTCCATGTCTTTGGAGGAGACTGAACAATGTCGGCTAGGTGAAGCAGAAGAATACACACAGCGTTTCTAAAGCGCTCGGATTTGCCTCACAAGTATACAAGCCGCCACAAAGGGGTTCAATAGAAGAACACACTATATTCACGTTTCCTCCCCAATGCTCCACGTCTTACTACCCCTCAAGGATATCCGAATATTTACCTCAAAGAGGAAAAAGATGAGGGAGGTAACATTTCTAAGGGCCGGTCTTATGACCTCTGGGTAAATATTAATCTGGCAGATACTTTTTTTTATATGGTGGATAAGTTAAAAGTGCGTCTTATGACTGCCAGATAGCATTTATCTGGCAGATAAAATGGTTGTTGCCATAGTGACGCGTTGTTTTTCATGAGATTTCACCTATCAGAATCTGTTTTAGGTTAAAATCTTGGTTAACGTGTTTAGTAAGCACAGGCCCACACTCTAACTATATAAAAGTTAGAACATTTAATTCCCACTTTTATATAAACTGACAAGCTATTTGTAAAGTTATATTTATATAAGAATAAATTATCAAAATAAGATTACAATAAATTAAATTTTGTAAATGTTATACCCAGCTATTGACCACATTTTGGCAGACACCAAAATTATTACTTGCAAGACATCTTAGCTGCTGCGCCCAAGTGACGCCAATTTGTTTACTCTCACTCGTTTAGCTGCCATTATTTAACAAATGCTGAGCGTTGTAGCTACTAGCCAAGTTGTACGCATGCGCGCATCAGTAAAAACATTACCAACATTGCGTTTTAGGCAAAAAATATATTTATCCTACAGATAGCTATCTGGAAGATAAATTTAGTTCCTAATACGCTTAAAATATTAAAATGGCTGATAACCTTTATCTGGTAGTTAACTTTAACCTCTCGATAGCAATATTTATGCGGTAGTCATAATACCTGCCCTAAGAAGTTTAGTTGCATTTTGACGGAGAAATAGTGGGAAAACATTTAGGAAAATATATCTAAAATATGTGAACCTATAAAAGATATTCATACCTCAACTTCTCCGTCACTGGTACATCCGACAAGACCACGATCAAGTGAGTACAATTGTTTTCACCGTGTGTTAGTACTTGCTAAGGCTATACGCATACATTTATTAAGTTGTTGATTAGAAATGAGGAAGGTAGAATTTTAGAGGAAATTTAGCCGAATTTGCGTGGAGGAAGAATGGGAACACATTTAAGGTAAACCACTCTCAGTACACTCTACCAGGATTCGAAACCAGATCTCCTTGTCACCAGCTGTCCAATACAACACGAGCCTACCGATGCAGGTACGGGTTGTTGTGGTTTTCCTGTGTCAGTTTGATCTCGGATTTATAATAGTTGCTTTTATTTAGGTATTTAAGTTAGAAATTATTTTTTTCTATAACACTAGACGAAATACTTCAGTACACTAATTTAGTGAATTAATTAAATTATTTTTAATTTCTAATAGAAAGTTTTAAAGTAGAAAACATGGCACCCTCTATTATTTTATGCTGACATATCTTAATTTATATACGCTTACGTTATGTATGTCATATAGCCACCAGTTGGTGGTAAAATACTGTTTAGTAGTTGTTATAAAAATGATTTTATGTCAATTAGTATTCCAATACGTTCATAATATATCGAAATTTCCATATTCGTTCAAAATGTTTCGAATATGCGAGGGTTATTGAGGCAAGGAAACTTGAAATTCGACTTCGAGGTTTGATAAAATAATATTTATTCTATGAATAACTGAAAGGATGGATAGAATTTATCAGATTCACTTCTTTGGGTAGATATAAAATTATGAGGAAAATCTCGATTTTTGGAATCAACAACTAATTGTTTTATGATATTTTTAATGAAAACGATTAGTCGCATGTTATCAACAATTTAATCTAGGGGGTTAGGGATTGTATAGGTGCTGGAGTAGCGTGAATAAAGAATTGGAAAATATAACTTTTACTCAAATGGTGCTATTCATCTCAGTGTAAGAGGCCGAGACTCAAACCTTGACCTCCCGGTCAACAGAGATCCAATCCATTGAGCTACTGCCAAAGGGATACCACAAATATGGCTCATTTTAATGATAACCAATTATTTATTCTCTTCTCCACACTGAATAGCCTCCTAAATGCCTAAACCTTATTTTTTCTTTGTCCATTTCCATCTGTATTTTGGTGTGTATTACATTATTTACTGCTTTCGTGTGGACACACCTATAAACCCCCAAAAAGTTAGGATAGAAATGAAAAAAAAAAAAAAAAAAAAAATGTTCCGTTTTAATTAACAAATTAAATATATATATATTTAAATATCAAATACGCAATTATATTGTGTGTGTGTGTGTGTGTGTGTGTGTGTTCCATATAAGCTTAAGGTGACCATACGTCCCGTTTTGAACGAGACAGTCCCGTTTTTTCGCCATGTACTGGCTGTCCCGTCGTTTTAGTAAAAATGCAATTTTCATCCCATTTTTTGTTAATCATAAAGCTATAGTTTTGAGGAGGTTAAATGTATGGAATAAATCTAATATTTCTGTATCTGAAAGATGGGTGTAAATGTTTTCTAAAATGATTGAAATATGTTTATATTTTTAGGAATGTTTTAATAAAGTAGAGTTCATTCTTTGTGTTTGCCAGTAAGTACAGCATCCGTGGGAAGAATATCTTCTGTTATGAATAGCATATTTATTTTATTTATTTCCTCCAACTTTTTAAACTCTTAATTATTAACTGTAAAAAAGTAATATTCAACTTTGGCCAACAATATAATAAAAGTGATTATAACGTTTTCAACTGTTTATTTGTGTGAAAGAGGTGTATTTACATCGGCGGCAATCAAAGCACAGAAATATTCTGGCAGTTGAGAATGACCTGCCCCTATGTCTCACAAATATAGAACTTGACCTTAACCATCTCTGTAATAGAAAATAAACTCATCTTTTCAAAGGTTGGGTACATATTTTAATACTTTATTCTATGCTGCTTGGCCTGGTAAGATCTTATATGAACAATATACATGTCATATAAAATTGAATCATAACTTAATATAAAAACCCGCTTATGTGGCTGCATGACTTAACACGCTACTTTCACAGTAGACTAGACTAGCGATTATGGGGAGATTGAGGTTCAAATCTCGGTCGGGTGTTCTGAGAGGGGATTTTCTAAAATGGTTCTCCAGTCTCCGTCCACGCAAATGTAGTTATATTTATTCTAGTAGTAACCTTCCTGGTGACTTGGCGGTCTAGGGATAAGGTATTAGACTTCTGTATTGGGGGTCCGGGGTTCAATCCTCGGTCCCAGCACAGATTTATCTGATTGCCAAATCCTTCCTTCCCCTCTGCCCAGACTTGTATTAATCACACCTTGTGAATGTGTGGAATTCTAGGTCTCCACCGTGGTTCGGATTCCACGTTAAACAATAGGTCCTCCATTTCACCTCACAATCACTCTACCATTACACATTAGCGTAAGTGCGTATAACCCGAATGGATAGTAAGACGTGGTGCTAATAATAATAATAATATATAATAATAATAATAATTAATAATAATAATTCCAGAAAACTGGAAGCTCATGCTTCCACAACAACGAGGAGGAAAAGCACAATCTATTGTATTTACATTCTTAGTCCGTTTAATGTAAAGATACATTCTACATGATCCGTAAGAAAGTATTATTAGACGCTTTTGATAACTTTATCTATGAACTTTATAATTAATAAATCAAATAATAAAGAAATATTTCTAGAATACTAAATTTTAGTGACTTTCAATCAATATTAGTTGTTGAAAGTGGGATTCCTACAAATATCAGAATTTTAGTTGTATCCACGTCTAAATAACTCCTTGGATAGATTTTTCCTATATATATTTTTTTCTGAACATTTTTGAGCCAGTTGTACTTTCAATTATAAATGGAGACTAATAAGCAAGATATTTCAGAGTTGTTTGATATTGGAGAAAGCTTGTTTTACCTTTGAACGATCAAGGCTTTTACATACTATTGACGCAGCTTTGAAACTTCTGAGGGGGAAAAAAAAAAGGTACTGTATGGTTGATGTAAAGAAAAAAAGTTTATTTGTGGATGAATGTGTGTGTTTGTGTGAGGGGTTGTGAGGGGGGGGGATGAGGGTATTGGTATTGAATGCAGGTGTCTGAACTACCTGATGGGGAGGTTTTGCGCCCCTAAACATCCTGCTCCTTTGTGGCTCAGGTTTGCCAGAAGGGGGATAAGCTCTTATGTACACATGTGTTATGTTGAAGAAGGGACAGATGAGATTGGAGAAGTTTTTAACACTGTTTGGTCACTGCTATGAGAAACAGGGTATTAAAAGAGGGAAGCTCTCGCATAGACAAGAGTTGGAGTAAAAAGAGAAGAGAAGGGGAAATAAATGAAATTGGGCGAAGAGAAATGATGTGGGCAAAAAAAAAGTAGTAGAATTATTTCAGACGTATTCGCTCAAAGAAATCCGTTCTAAGAGTTTTAAAATATTGATGGTTATTTGTATCAGTATGAAAAGTAATATTCTTAAATTTCACAATATTATTTAAATACAAATACACGTATTCAATTTTATAAAGAACATTACAGAAATCTTTGTTAATAGTTGCTTAATGTTTTGTGACATTGACAAATTTACTATAAAATTTTAAATAAGTATTAAAAATATTTTGGAGCTATTTTCCCTTGGATACAATAGGCTACATGTTTTTCTCGTGCTTCGTGTCTTACTACCGGTCCGGGCTATCCACTATCATGATATAAGGAGGGTGGAATTTAGAGGAAATATTCCCGCACTTGCATGGAGTGATAGTGGGAAATAACGCTGGTAAAACATCTCGGTACACTCAGCTGGGATTAGAAACCCAGACCTTCATGTCATCTAAAAACCAGGCAATACGGGACACGGCATTTGTATGGGTTACAATTTTTTTTTCACATCCGGGTTTAATACCAATTAGGGTTATACGTTTATGTTGATTACTCTTATAAAATAAGTATAAGGTAGGTATAACTTGAGAGTAAATATACCTGTATTTGCGTGGAGGGAAAGTGGGGGGTGGGGAAATACCAAGGCTGTAGCCAGCCAATAATTTCAAGGGAGGAGGGTTTATGGTGGACACATCCCCCAATTTCTGGAAGCTAGAAAAAATTATAAATGATAAATATTTCTAGAAGCTATCTGAAGTGTGTTTTTATGGCAACACAGCCCCTAACTTCTGGAGGTTAGGACAAATTCTAAATATTAAACAGCTCTAGAAGCTCTCTAAAGTATCTTTATGGTAACATAACCCCCTAACGGCCGAAAGCTAGGACAAATTCTAAATATTAAACACCTATAGAAGCTCTCTAAAGTATTTTTATGGTAACATAACCCCCTAACGGCCGAAAGCTAGGACAAATTCTAAATATTAAACACCCCTAGATGCTCTCTAAAGTATTTTTTATGGTAACATACCCCCCTAACTGCTGGAGGCTAGGACAAATTCTAAATATTAAACACCTCTAGAAGCTCTTTAAAGTATTTTTTAGGGAAACATAACCCCCTAACAGCGTAAATCTAGGTCAAATTCTAAATATTAAACAGCTCTAGAAGTTCTCTAAAGTATTTTTAATGGTAACATAACCCCCTAACAGCCGAAAGCTAGGTCAAATTCTAAATATTAAACAGCTATAGAAGCTCTCTAAAGTATCTTTTATGGTAACATAACCCCCTAACTTCCGAAAGCTAGGACAAATTCCAGATATTAAACAGTTCTATAAGTTCTCTAAAGTGTTTTTATGGCAACACAGCCCCCTAACAGCCGAAGGTTAGGACATTTTTAAAATATTAAACACCTTTAGAAGCTGTTTGAAGTTTTTTTTATGGCAACACAACACCATAACTGACGAAGGCTAGAACAAATTCTAAATATTAAACACCTCTAGAAGCCCTCTGAAGTACTATTTATGGTAACACAGCCCCCTGATTGTAATTGTACATTAATTTTGATATTGTTTGAACAATAAATAAAGCTATATATATTTTGTTCGTAAAATTTTGGAGGGAAGGAGGTTTTTAACCCCAACACCTCCGAATATGGACATGATAAATACCTCAGTTAACGTGACAAGGATTCGAACCACTACCAACCATCACTTCGAACCATTGTTAATTTTATTGGCAGGGAATGCAAAAATAAATGTAATATAATTTGTGATTTATTGCATGCACTTAAGAGAAAAGCATTAATTAAAGTCTAATATATATTTTGCATATCCCTTAAAAAAAAAGCGTATGCCTCCAGGGTTTGTTGGTCAGACATTCCAGGTCTTCTACTCGCACTAGCTGATATGTAACCCGTCTTCTGAAGGTTGCAGCACCATCTAGGTGCCTACTTTGCCCCGATGATATAATGGGATGATGATTATGATTATGTGGTGCCTTTAATTAACTAGAACAGGGCGACTATTAGAACATACTGCCTTTGGGGAAAATATCTGTTACCAACGTGAATTGAACTCAGGACCTCTAGAATAATAGCCAGGAATGCTAACCACTAGAGACAAGAGTTGGACAACTCATGTTTCAATTCATCCAGAAATGTGGCGAATTAGAAGTGAAATTCACCAAAGAATGTAAAAATTGAGAAGTTAGGTTGCTCAATCAAACATTTAAAATAACACACACACTCTGTTTACAAAAGTTTATTCAAAACATGTACACTTTGACTACTCAGATGAAACTGTCTCAGACGAAAAAGATGAAAATTGTTTGGATTGAAAATGTAAGAGAATTTAACGCTAAAATTAACAATCCTGATAAGCTACAGAAACATTGGCTCAATATCTGAACTCAATGACCTCAATATCAAAGGGTCCGTTCCCACTATGTCGGACGACACTTTTATACCAGCTGTCGGAACCCTTTATTTATTTTAATGGGTGCAGCAAATCCTTGCTGAAATATTTTCTCTAGGAACATTTCAAACAAGTAGGATTACAATTTAGGGATTTATTTCAACCTCCATGGTGGAAAGTTATCAAATTGACACACAAGATAACAAATAATTGATAAGCAAGGTCCTATCTGCGTGTGCACCTCTCGACTACTGAGTGAGGGTGGTTGGTACTGCTGGTCATCACAAGTGTGAACTGCGCAATACAATCTTACAAGCGATTAACTTCCGGCCGACACTTTTACCGGCTCGGAATGTATGTGAACAGTTCCATTATACTACTATAAAGCCACAAGGCTGACTCACTCACTGGCATTAATTATTATTAATATTAGCACCGCGTCTTACTACCCGTTCGGGTTATATGCACTTACGCTAATGTGTAATGGTAGGGTGATTGTGAGATGAAATGCAGGACCTACAGTTTAACGTGGGATCCGAACCACGGTGGAGACCTGGCATTCCACACATTCACAAGATGTCTTGTCAGAGGTGAAGGAAGGGTTTGGAAATCAGATAAATCTGTGCCGGGACCGAGGATTGAACCCCGGACGCCAGCACAGAAGTCTGACACCTTACCCCTAGACCACCAAGTCACCGACCACTGGCATTAATGTTTACCCACTTTCAGATGAGCTAGAAACTTGAAATTTGGCAAAGTTATAGTTTCCAACCTGTAACCGACGATAAAATTCCAAAAATTTAAAAAATAGTAATTTTTAGCCTTTCCCGACCCAAAAAAAAAAAAAATCAAAATGGCTGAGCAACTTTAAAGTTGGTGCGGACCTTTCTTTGGAGGTCTCTTGTGGTTAAACGGTAGTCCTATCAAAAAACGGCCCGATGAAAGTGTTGGTCCGACATAGTAGGGACGGGCCCTAGCAAACAACCAGCACACGCTATCAGGAAAAAATATTTATTTTTTACGGTGAGATCTGTCAAACTCAAATTCGCCACATTTTTACTGCCAGTTCACTACAAGGTTGCCCACCTCAGCACTAAACCAATTAGTCGGCCTGGACAGCACTGGTTGGCTGTAATTATATTTCGTGAATCAGTTTATTCTACTAATAATAAAGGTTATTAGTTAGAACGCGAGGGAAAAAAAATTATAGATAAACTAACAACTCGGACACTTCGGTGGTCAAATAGTCCAAGGCGTCACTCACCCAATAGATTGGGGCCCAGTACTTCCAATGAAATAGAGATCGAGACTAGAACGGTTTTTCGACCTCCCCCCCTGCCCCAAGCAAATACGGGCACACTTCCTTTAAATTTATCCTTCCTCATCTAACAAATTGGCGTAATTTGTGCTTATGAGTAGAAATGGCTAATAATACGAAGTGATTAAAAAAAAAAGTAAAATGGCACATGCTCAGTCATTGAAGCAATTTATATTTTGAGTATAAAGGGCTAGCAAAACACGAGAGCGGAACAAACTAGATTTACCCCGCTTTTAAGAGTTTCCCAAATGTGTTGCGACTATGATGTCACGTGACTAATATAATACTCTGAAGTGGTATTCATCATAATTTAAAAGAAACAAAAGTTAAGTGAGAAAACAACGTCATCTGACACAAACATTTGTTTGCTGTTGTTTTTTACTCATTTTAAACAAATGACCGGATATTAAAGTTCTCTTGCAATTTGTTCATAAATATATTATTTTTTTCTTTCTATCACGCACCGTATATATAAAGTGAACAGAAGTTGGACGTTTTTCACCAGACAGTTTCAACATTTTCAACCCCGACATAACTAATGTCTCAATGTTACCCCCCCTGCCCCCTCCCCCCCCCATGTTGTCACGTGGATTGGCTTGACTTGGACGCTAGGCTTGATGATTTATTGCTGTCGTGTTGTTTGTTGTTTTTTTGTCTGTTTTATTCACAACACGGCCTTGGAACCATCTCTTTGTTGGAACTGAGCAACATCCTGTATGTAAAGAGACGCGGATGTATTTATTTTTAAATTCTATAACGCATAATTTTAAAATAAAGCTTGACATTAATCGGTAAAATGGGCCAGTTGAATGTCGGTGTTCGAATAGATGACAAAATAAAAGCCAAGGATGTTATATAACCCGCATCGGTGGCCATATGGTTGAAGGTGCTACTCTCGTAATAGACTATACTGCCAATTATGGCTGAGATCGTGGTTCAAACCCGGTCGTGTGTACTGAGGGTGTCTTTTACACTATCCCCCACCAGCCCCCTTACATATTAGAGTGATTATTACGTATGTGTAATAAATAATCCAAACGGGTGGTAAGACTCGACGATAAAAAAATATTCAGTAGGCACGAGGTATAAGTATCTAGCTCATTTTATAGAATAATGGTTCTACATTAAGGTGGTCGCCTCGGAGAGCAAGAAAATATCAATCTCAATCAGACCACGTCGTTTTCTGGAACTACTTCTTTCTCATTAATTTTTGCTTAGCACCACGTCTTACTACCTGTCTAAGCTATAAGCCTATGCACTTATTATGCTAATTGGTTCTGGGAATCAAGAAGGTCATATTTATAGGAAGTGTACCCACAATTGCGTGGAAAACCATTTCTGGAAAAATCAGACTCAGTACACCCGAATGAGATTCGAACCTCAATCTCCCTGTCATTGGCAGTCTAGTCTACTGTGAGAGTAGTGCATTAGACCCTGTGGCCACCGAAGCGGGATCCTCTCTTTCACTCTTCACCTACGACCACCCTTTGTCATGCAATTACTAAATAAGGGAGAGAAAATCACGAAACTTCTTGCCTCAAGAATAAAAGGAAAGCTCGCTGCTAATTCCCCAAATATCTTAAAATGTTCTGTTGTGAGCTTGTCCAAACGTTACTTTATTTGTTGGAGGAAGGCTGAATCTAGAAACCTTTTTCATCAAGCTTAGTTTCATTGCTCCACAAATATGTTTAAAAAATCGTTGAAAATGAACCAATGTCAAATTTTCATACATATATTTATTTTAATACAACTTAAATATTGGGCTATTAAGGGAAAAAAATTCCTTTTGGAATTTTTCGAATTAATCTTGGCGGGAATCCTATTTTGAAATAACGTATCACAAAATAAAATATTGTGCCAGAGTTATACGCCTGCAAGGTAATTTCTCACTTACCGGGCTGGCCCCCTTAAGATAACATGAATACTACCAAGGAAATTTTCTAAACTTGATAGAATAAGGTATTAAAATATTCACTTTTATAATTGGAAGAATAAATCGGTTTCCTATCACTGATAACGTTAGGTCTTATTTTGGAGGGATACATTGCTAGGTAATTCTCAAATTTCAGTCGAGTTCTCTAGTAGCTACCAATTATAATATTTGTTGAGAAACCACTTTCACACAGATTGTGTTAATATAAACCTTAAAATCAGGAGGAACTGAACAATTGTTTTAACAATAAAACCATTCTGTGCGCCACCTAAAACCTGGTTCCTCAGATTTTGAGAGGTATTGCCTTAAAACATGTTTGAGAAAGGAAATGTCTTTAATATGTTTAATCACATGGCTATGTCACACATGTTTGGGCTAAGATCAAATTTATGAACTTATTTAAACATATGTAATTAGTAAAAGATGTTTGGAAAAGTTAACGTTTACTTAAATTTGCTGTTAATTGTCTAACATAGAATGTACGACACTATTGAAAACAAGTATGTGATTAATTTTTTTTTTAAATATTGAAAAATAATGTTGAAACCATTTGAATCTGGGCTTCAATGAAAGTTTAGAATCTATATTAATGCTCAAATGAAACAGTATTTAGTGTTTGAAGCTAAATATCTCAACTTGAGTTAACTGAATAGGGATTATTTATTAATAATAGTGTGTGTAATTACGCGCGTGAGTCCCTCCCTGATTGAAAAGGCAGACAAGTCCACGGGATGTTACGGGGGGTTTTCTTTATATATGGTTTTCCACTCTCCTTCCCCACAAATGCGGATGGATTACCTCTAAAATGCTTCCTTCCTGTCACCTACAACATTAGAGTAATATAGCATACATGCGTCTAGTCTGAACCAATAGTAAGGCATGACAATAAAAAACAACATGCCAAACAAAATTATATAGGCACTAGTTTTTTTGGAGGGAAAATCCGTTTAAGGGTAGTTTACTGATGACTATTTTTATTTAAAATTTTAATATTAAAAAAAAAAGTTGTTTGCTGAGGCCCTGGATCTAGGATTTCTTCAATTCTCCGTCTAGCGTCCCTATTTTAAATTATTTCCGGTTGTGTTAGATTCCTGGATAGTTTAGATATCTATTTTATTGCTATATAGTAATTTTGTAATTTCTGTCCTCTTTGCTTGTGATATACCTCCAGAATTCCATTGGAATATCTTAAATGGTTGTTTACAAAGTAGTCCAAACCCGGAGATTCGAATAGGGGACTGACTGTTCTGAATCCGGAATGTTTTACTTTGGGACTCATCATGATCTTCATGTAGCCATTTAGCGTACCTAGGGTGCATCTTGAGGCTGCGTGTTCATTGTATTTAGCGTTACCAGGGTGCATCTTGAGAGGGGTGGGGGTTGGTTCAATTGGGTATTTGTTAGTTTCTTTTAAATTCTAAATAATTAATTCAAATTTTTTTCTAAAAAAACTTTCTATAGGATTTTATAGTTTTAGAGGAGATAGCTAATTTCTGTGTAGTTTGAATTTGTTTTAAATAGCACTAGTGATTTTGTTCAAAATTTGACGTTGGGGAGCTATTTTATATAATAAATAATAATGTATCTTTATTTTTCGAAAATAAATTAATTTGAGGGTAGTTTACTTACAACAAATCCTAAAAAATTTGGAACTTTTTGAAATCAACCTTGAAGGTTGAGTATAAATGACTACCTTGGAGTAATCTTTCATGATAAGTAAGAACGCTTTTTTGTTTCCATAAATTAAAAATTGTTTTATGGCAATAAAAAAATAAATTATTTTTGAAAATTTGAAATTTGTAAAAATTATTTTAAATATTTGACTTTTAATTTCTAAATAATGGGTGTTTATTGTGATTAACGAGATAATTTTTTGTTTTTATGAATAAAATTTACTTAAGTGTACCTAGTTGACTGAAAATCTGTTTTGTAAAATTTTCTTCCAAGCTATAATACCCTATACTAAAAAGTTTGTGCAATTGTGTCGTACCATTTATTTATTATATGTAATTTAAGTGCAGGAACTGAATAAACTGATATCAACAAACGACTTACAAACTTACTTAATTCTGAAACCGACATAGTTTTCTGTTCCTAAGTCCTCACTATTTAAATTGGAGGCCCAAATTTAAAAAAAAAATATTAATATTTTTGTCTTTCTGTGACTTGAACCCAATACTGTTAGGCTTGACAGCTAGTGCACTATCAATTACTATATTGTATGAGACATTGTTGCTCGTGATAACTTCCTTAAAATATATTTTAATGGTCCTTAAAACATACAATACAGATGCTGTTAAGCGTCCTTCAACGTTCACTCCCCTTTAAATTTTAGATTCCTTCTTATATTTATTTAGGAAACGTTTACACGATATTCGATACTTTCCCTCTCTTTTGAAGTCCCCCGACCCCCGCCACCATTTCCCTGGGATCGGAGAAAGGGGATGGGGGGAGGGAGGTAGCGGGATCTCCAGATGAAAGGAGGATGTAAGGAGGAGAAAGGATGGCACAATGGCGCTCATCAGGATATGTCGGTGGAGCGTGATCGGCAAACAACCCGCTCACGTCATAGCGATGCTCGCGGGGGTGAGAGAGACGAGCCGTACTAGACGTCGACCCCGATTACACGACCGGCCGGGTGAGGGAAAGGGGGTCCTTCATGAAGGGGTGCTCATTATCAGCCACGACTCATCGGGGGCTGGAGCACGATGGCTACAGATCAGGTTGAGGTTTTAGAGGAGTCCTTCCAACTGTACTTATTTTGAATCGTATCCCTCTCCGAATCTTATTCATCCATCCGAACTGTATACATTTTATTTACTCTAATAAGTTAGGGAGTATGAAAGTAAGGTTTACAGAGAACGTAGCCGCATTTGCGTGGAAGGAGAGCGTGGAAAGTCATTTAGAATAAAACCGTACTCAGTAAACCTAGATGGAATTCAAACCTTGACTTCCCAGTCACCTGAAAAACAGGTTGATTAGATAATTTCGACATTTAGGTCACGCTATCACCAAAGAATTAAAAAAAAAAGGTTTTTTTTGTCAGCGTGTCTTACTACCTATTCGGGTAGTACGCATACTACCAAACTACGCTATTGACCTATGAACACTAGGGCTGAGTAAGGCTGAATATAGAGGTAGTGTATTCAATTTGTGTCGAAGAAGAGCGGAAAACCTTTTAGGGAAAACCTTCCTGAGTCCACCCAACCGGGATTCTAGCCCCAATCTCGCCATCATTGGAAGTCCATTCTATGGCCGGAGCAACCACCTGTCCTGGTTTGAGATTGTTTTCGACCCACCTTTAAGGGGTGGGATGGAAGGGGACGTGAGAAAAGATCGTGTTTTTGCAGTTTTTATGGCAAAACTTTTTTTTTTTTGCCAAATTAAATCAAATATTGTTCCAGTACAAACACAGCGCTTATTTTTCTTCACATATCAATAGTTCCTGAATATCTGTCACGAGTATAGTAGCGTTAGATGACAAACTTTTTAAATGAAGATAAAAAGTTGTCATTAAATTCCAGGATACCCTTCACAGAAATTCAAGAAATATTGAAGTCACCACGCGAATAAAACTATATATTATGTTTGTACTGGAGCAATATTCTATTTGGTGACCTGGTGGTCTAGGGGGTAAGGTGTCAGGCTTCTATGCTGGCGGCCGGGGTTCAATCCTAGGTCCCGGCACAGATTTATCTGATTTCCAAACCCTTCATACACCTCTGACAAGACATCTTCTGAATGTGGGGAATGCCAGGTCGCCAGCGTGGTTCGGATTCCACTTTTAACTGTAGGTCCTTCATTTTATCTCACAATCATCCTACCATTACACATTAGCGTAAGTGCGTATAACCCGAATGGGTAGTAAGACCGGTGTTAATAATAATAATATTCTATTTGTTTTTGCCAACAAAATGTTTTACCATAAAAACTGTAAAACACTGGCTTTATCTCGCGTTCCCTTCCATCCCACTTTAAGTATCTAACTTTACCTAGATTAACACACTTAGTCCCGCAGTGGCCGAGAGGTGCTTAAATCTAAGTATTGTTTTGATTATTCTATCTAGCTCCATGATTATTTACGTCTTATATTAAGGGATAAGGATGAAGAAGGTAGCTTAGGGGAATTACACTCACAAATAAAAGACGGTAAAATCTACGGGGAAATGTAATTAGTGGAAAACCACCCTCGGTGCACCTGCTCAGGACTCTAATATAAATCTTAATAAACACGAGCCCGATGTATTGGACCGTGTGACCACACGTTTACGTTTACAATCAAACTTAAGTAATTTACGTCACTCTAGATAACAGCCTGTTTGGGGTCCACTAAAATCGTGAGGTATCCAGCGCCAATGGCCCGCTTGTGATAAATGTTTAAAACTGTTATTATTATTACTATTATTACTTTATTTTATTATATTATTATTAGCACCGCGTCTTACTACCCGTTCGGTTTATACGCACTTACGCTAACGTGTAATGGTAGGGTGATTGTGAGATGAAATGAAGGACCTACAGTTTAACGTGGAATCCGAACCACGGTGGAGACCTGGCATTCCTCACATTCACAAGATATCTTGTCAGAGGTGAAGGAAGGGTTTGGTAATCAGATAAATCTTTGCCGGGACCGAGGATTGAACCCCGGCCGCCTTTTAAAACTGTTGTTTTATTCTAAAAAACTCTGAATAAATAAATAAATGGGGTTGGATATCCACTGGGATAAACTTGTGGTCAGTTACTTACGTAATGCCGTTTATCTGCCTCTTTTCATAGTGAATAGGCCTACTTGCGAATTTTAATAAAACTTATATTCTTCATTAATTTAACCTAGGATATATAATGAGTTTCTGTTGATTAGAAACCTAGTTCTAAAGTCTAATAACCAAAGATACCAATGCATCGAGAAGAAACTATTCTTATGGTACAACGAATTGAACCTTTATATAGTTAGCTTTATAGACAGATGCTCTACTATATAAGCGACGTTGCCTATTGCTGAATTCGAAACTATTTTTCTGAGTATATATTAGCATGACGCACCTAGAAACTCTAAGCGCTATCACATTTAGATGACAATGTACGATCTAGAAAGAGTGGAAAGAAAATGAGCCGTTCACTCCGCGAGATATTTTGTTTGTTTGCTGATAACACTTCCCCTCTTCCGCTGACGAGTATATACACACTCAATCTCTTATTTGCATTTCAAACAATGTTTTTCCTCGTTTCCTAATATAGATAGACATATGTTTCCACTGACTTTTTATATCCACATACTGGAAGGAAGATTCCTACAGCTCATTCTCGCCAATAGAACCATTATCCTAAGTTTTGACGGTTTGAATAAAACTACCTATTGATCAAGAAATAATTTGGTTGCATTCTATAGCTGTTGTTAGATTTATTTAAGAATTTATGGTTTTTGTTTCAATGTTATATCTATAAAACTCGCCAAATAAAACCTAAATACATTAACGTAGATAGTTCTATCTTGACTTGCCATGACGTCACAAGTAGGCAACCTCCTCAAGGGGGGACTGTTTTTAGATTCAAAAATGTTTTGACTAAATCTTTAGATAGTTATTAAGAAACAATTATTTTAAAATATGTTGGTTTTTTCTGTATATTCTTAATTCACCAAGTGCATATTTGTCCGGGCCATCCTCATATTTACACTATTGGGAAAGAAAGAAGGAAGGTAGAACGTATAGGAGGTGTGCACGCATTTGCGCAGAGAGAGTGTGTGGGAATCAACTCTCCACCATCATCAAACCATACAAGATGAGACCGATGCTTTTATCCGCGTGCCCACTGGTGCGGGTAGGTAGATGCAAGATAGAAACATCTTTACCTTAACTTTATCCGAACAGATGTGTTTGGCCCTGGATGATCTTTGGTATGTTTCATTAGTACGCTTACACACTAGAGCCAGTGGGAATACTAGAGAGAGGGTGAGAAATCACATTCTAGGTGTGGAGGGTGATTACATTTCCGGAGCATATGGCCTGGGACAGAACCACAGCCGTCAGAGTAAAGTTCACCAACAAACGGCAAACATGGATGTCAGAGAAATATTATTTAGAGGAAATATACCTATATTTGTGTGCAGGGAGATTGGGGAAACGTTTAGGAAACAACACAAACTTCCAGTTGAAGCCAACATTTAATTTAATTTAAATTATTATAATCACAAAATAACGTATAATTATTAAAAGAAGGTATTTATTATATTAAAGTAAAATTAAAGTTATCATTATTATAATAATATGGTCACAGAGTAATGTAAAATTAAAATAAAGTATTTTATAAATTCTGTTTCGACCTTTTGCCGTAAGAGCGAGGGTCAAAGAGAATGTTGACACCTCAGTTGGAAGTCAGTTGTATGATGGAGCTGAGTTAGATGAAAGAGCTCAGTCGTATCATGGAGATTTCAAGCTACGGCTGTGTTGGCTAATTATTATTATTTATTACTATTAGCACCGCGTCTTACTAACCGTTCGGGTTATACGCACTTACGCTAATGTGTGATAGTAGGGTGTTTGTGAGATGAAACGGAGGACCTACAGTTTAACGTGGAATCCGAACCACGGTGGAGGCCTGGCATTACTCACATTCACAAGTTGTGATTAATCACGTCTTGTAAGAGGTGAAGGAAGGGTTTGTTAATCAGATAAATCTGTGCCGGGACCGAGGATTGAACCCCGGACCCCAGAATAGAAGTCCGACAACTTACCCCTAGACCACCAGGTCACCTTATGTTGGCTAACAATTGTATTGGAAAGTAGTAGTACTTATATGAGGTGTGTTAGCACACTTTGGATACTTTGTAAAATGTTTTAAAGATTATGCATGTGATAAATAAATAAAGATTGTGGCTGTGACACTTGTTTTTTTTTATAAATGATTAATTTTTTTATTGTTTTTTTAGCGTAAGACATTGCTGACCGGGAGATAAATTTGAATCCAGTTGAGTCGCCTTATGTGTAGACTATTAGCAGCTCTGGTATCACAGAGCGTTACCCAGGCTACACCGTAGGTTGTCTACACGTACCGGTAATCAGATGATAATATGTCAGGAGAGAGGGTACAGAAACAATAGGGAACATACAGCCGGGAAAACTATACTGTCTGGGCTATAAATTGAACCTTATCCCACTCTCCTAGATTAAATATAAATCAATTCTGAGCCAACCCTACCAAACATTCCTAATTTCAGTCCTAAATTTCTGCCATTTTCTTTTAATCGTATTTTTTTTTTTTTTTAATTCTTAGAATGTTCTTAAGGTCGAGTAAAAATTTAATTTCGGTGATCGCACAATCTCGGTCATCACTTTGGCAACAAACTTGATCGCCGGTGATTGTAAGTTTGGGGTTTTAATCTCAATCTGTTGAACTAACGGTGAGTTTATTTCAAAATAAATGTCCCAATATCCTGCATGAAAATGCGAATACGTTCTAACTAAAGTTATCCCTTTCTCCTTCCAGTGCCGTTAGTTTAAATATGTGAGTAATACAGATGGAAAAAATGTAAACAATAATGACCCTAAACCAACCTGGCGCTACGATTTTCACTCTTGACTTTGATGGCCGGGGTTCAATCCCTACCAGATCCACTGTGGGAGGGAGTTATCAACTTTGTGATCTTTCATACTCTCGCTTAGTGAGTTAGGATATATATTCATCCTTCTTACCCTGTTGTCTTTGGTCGACATGCCAATTGGTTCTCCTCGATTTTCGATAAATATCAAAGTAGGTCGTAGCCAAAATCTTCTTTTACTTGGTCGTTTTGAGTTTTTGGACACGATAATTGTGAATACGCCATAAAAAATGAGTACTTTATCCTCATCAAACATTTTGCTTTCGACTGGATTTTTGCTATCTTCAGTGGACAAGTGAACGATCACTTGTAGTGGACACCTTCGTTCAAATCATTCAGTGGGAATGAGCCGATCACTTTGTAGTGGGTCACCTCTTGTTCGAAAATATCAATTCAGTGGGGACAAGTGAAGCCGATCAGTTTGTTGTGGAACACCTGTCGATCGACAATGCCAATTCAGTTGGTACGCGGCTTTATATCGGTCTCTGAAATCTCAACACACTTGCACAAAAAGAGTAATAGAAATGTATTAAAAATAAAGTCTGAGCCACATGTGGCGTGTGGACCACTTGTTCGCGGCCCTTGCTCCACATAGCCCCATACTATATTACGTGCTGTTTGTTCTCCCGCTCAAATGGGCTCATTAAACTCAAAGTCTGTCTAGTTTCGTGGTTCTCAATCTTCTACAGTTCAGACAATATCGTCCCGTCAGTCAGAGGAACACGCGTACATCCAAACAATAACGACGTCGTTCATGGTTGTAAAAACTGACTCGTAAAAAACTTGAGATGGGGGTGCATGGAAACAGTTGAAAAGATATGAGCTCGACAATATCACATGTTTTATTACCGATTGGAAACAAATCATTTCGACTAGGTCACGAACACTAAAATGTTTATTTAATAATTGTATATACAATAATAATTTGGCTCTCCATTTACACTCCTCGAATAAGTTGTTGTGTACATATAACCCTTAGTTTAGTATATTAGGAGACCAGGGCATATATTAGGATTACTAGTAGGTATAAGTGATGTTATAGTGTTCCTTTACAACAGTAATTATAATACTAATCCAAAACGTGGCAGGATAATTATTTTTCTCTTTCCATACTGTTTTTTAAATGTGACATCATTTGCGCTACATCTTACAACCCATCCAGGTGGCCACATATGTATACGAATTTAATACGATTAGAATGGCGAATTAAAAGAAAGAGTACCCACATTTGCGTGAAGAGAGAGCTAGAAACCATTTAGAAAAAACCCTAGCATCCTCGGCTTATACTCGAACCCAGACCTCCTTGATACAAAGTAGTTAGATTAGAAAAGACTGATACCTTTGTCCACATGCCTACTGATGTGGATCACATATTAAATTATTTGGTTAGTTAACGTGCACTTTTTAAACACATTATATCAACATATCAACTATAAAACAACTAACTAGTGGATCGTAGTAATGATGGTTGTAGATTATCACGCTAAAATGTATTAAAAAAGGAAAAGTTATATCGAATGAGGTCTCACTAAAATTCCTAGTTAAAGAGTTACTCGACAGAGACTATCAACTTTTCATGCGTTTTTGAGTTTTTGGTGTTTAATTTAAACAAAAAGTGCAAAATTTTACCCTTCACACCACTATGATAACTTTAAAACAACCCTTCCTCGAGCTCTCTTTCCATTTGTTACACCAAACCACTAAGGTAAGGATTGAGTGTCACTATTTTTTAACCAAGATAAATATTTACCGATCTACAATTATTATAAACAAATCATGGTTTCTATGGAGATGTACAAAGAATGAGAGTACAGGTAAGCCACTGCATACACAACAAAAAAAACTGTAACATCAGTAAGAAAATCGGGTTTTAGTGGAATATACTATTTTTTTCGGCATCCTGGACGCTTTACCTTTAAAATGAGTGGTCGTTTGAAGAATATTAGTTCTGGTGTTTACTCGTAATTTCAATTACATTAAATTCGCTTATCAAAATGATATATTCTTTAAAATGAAGAGTTTGTTTGTCTGTTACGAGTGTTACGCGACATCTACCGCACGCAGAGGTCTGAAATTTTAAAATTACAAACCCTGTATACAATCATGTGCATCTCTAAGCTGGAGGGGAATGCCAGGCCACCACCGTGGTTCGGATTCCACGTTAAACTGTAGGTCCTTCATTTCATCTCACAATCACCCTACCATTACACATTAGCGTAAGTGCGTATAACCCGAACGGGTAGTAAGACGCGGTGCTAATAATAATAATAATAATAATAATAATAATAATCTAAGCAGGACCTTTAAATCTTTGATTAGAGTGTGTCGGAATAACTTAAATAAATATATTTTTGTTTCCGTCTTTTCCGTCTTTTTGAAGTAAAGAAAATCTTTGCCCAGGGTATATACATGAATTTCATTGCGCAGTTACCCCAGGCGACGCCAGGTACTGGTGCTAGTGTGTGTATATGGATGCATATATATACATATACATAATCTGACCATGTCTGGGGCTAGTGGTCAGAGCTCCTGAATACAGATGCAGAGGTCCATGAGTTAGATCCCCGGCTCTTCCATATTATTCTGTGAAGCAGTGGGTCTGAAACGTGCTCACTGATTCTCACAAGTACAAATAAGGAGCCAGAGCAATGGAAAAAGTAGCAGCTCTGATTTAAAAAATTGAGATTAACGGCCGGAGGGTTCGTTGGGTCGACCGCATGACACCCTCTATCCGCGGATGTCGGCACTAATTATCATCTAAGCCAACCGATGGCGGCTGCTTGGTAAGCATAGATTTGATAGTGATGTGAAACCATTGAATATTTGTTTGATCATATAATATATCACAAAATAGTTGAGTTCAATAGAGATAATAGGGTTCACATTCATGTAGGGCTTAAAGTGATTTATTATAGGGGTGTGCAAAGCTTTGAAAAGTCGAAATCAAGGATTAAATCTCCTTCATTTCAACTTCATCACACACAATAACCTTCTCATCTTCGAAACAATTCAAACACAGAAGAGAACGTTAATATATTATGAACATATTTGAAATATTTCACTAAATACAGGATGGGGTGGGAACAACTAATCTATTCTGAGGAAAGTGATTGTCAACGTACTTAGGTTTGCCTGAAGTCCGGCGGAGCTCACCTGAGTCACATTATCGTCAAAAAGTTATTGTGGCGTGTAAAATAACTCTGGAAGGTATGTGAAAATACCCTTCCTGGAAATTTTGTCGAGCCTTTTGCTCTTGTTCATAGAAACTCTCTTATGCAGATATAATTAGTCCATTCAGAAAGAGAAGCTTGAATATTTCAAACAAATTAATAAATATTAACCCGAAGATGTTTTAGAAAACCATGTATATTCCGTTCACGATAGGATTTTACCTTGATGACAGTTCGAAAATCACCTGGTTGCCAACACGTGTAAAAGATCACAGTTTTGTTATAAATGTAAAGATCTTTAATTACCTGTTATATATTACATTTAAAATAAAGTAAACTTAAGTTTTCTCATACTATTTCATTTTTTAAATAATTTAATTTTACCCAACTTGAAACCATATTTAAACATAATTAAAAGTACTTATTTTTCGTTTTGGAACGTTACTGATTTTGTGTAATATACTGCACACATCAATATATTTTAATACAGGCATCGTATTTATTTGGAAAAGAGAAATTTGTTGTCATTTTTTTTACATACAATAAATGATTTTATGATTATTTTATCGTATTTTGAAATATTGAACTGAATAAAATACTTTCATCAACTGCGTGTATGCATCCTTGTAAAAAACTTGTTTACCGTTATGTTCAATCATATGGTTTAGGTTCGTCAGCCGCCATTTTGAAGCTATGTTCGTTAGAAGTTTTTGTGAAAGTGGAGTTAATATATTTTTAAGGGGAATAAAACAATAAATAAACTTTGTGTCCGACCTCAAATAAATATATAAATAATATTGGCCTAAATTACTGTGGTTAACTATCACATTAATATATTACCATCTGTTTTCATTACAGTGATCCAAAGTGATAGATGTCAGCTGTTGGCATAGTGATATATTAGGGAATACTTCTAGTAACATTTAGAGCCGTCATCCAGGTAAACTTAGCTCGTGAATGCCTTATGTGTAGTATGTAGGTATTGTATTGGTACACCCTGTAGCTTTGTCTATACACACTCCAATAAGTTCCATGCTAAGCCATGTCATTTTAATTGAATTTCAGTAAAACATTACAGTTTACTATACTAATCTAATTAATTGATAATTACAATTAATTAATACTTATTTATGTTGAAACAAAAAATACACCGCCACAGTATAACGATATCTAATATTTAACTATGTAGGTAGGCACTAGTCTAAAACCATATAATATTCATTATTAATTAAAATAATTTATAATCAAATTCAATATTAAATTTTCAGCATAAGAATTAATAATTACATCTTGTTGACATTAAAATATAAACATTACATCATTGTTTCACATCTCTTTCATTTTTGTAAAAAATAAGACACTCGAAACATTGAAACATATGAAGGTTACCTATAATTTGTGGAGAAAATACTAGACTGAAATTAATTGAATTGCAATGAGAGAGATATATGAAAACATTCTCCAAACACTTCTTGTGAAGTAAAATGGAGTTTCATCCTACAAAATTTTGCTACACAAGAGGCAAAATGTGGTAACAGAAAATTTGGAAATTTTTGTTTTACATTGTTATGAAAAATTATGAGAATGTTAAGAATTATTATAATAATTATTATTATTATTATTATTTAATCCATGTAAAAAACTTTATTCCAATGTAGAGAATGTTTTGTAACATATACTGTTAATTAAATTGGCATAAGTAGCCAGATATTCTATGCTTTAATGTAAATCCCATCATCATCATCATCAACATCAACTGTTTCCAACCGGTGACCCGGTCAGTTTAGTAAAATGCCTCAATCTTCCTCTATCCTTCCACCATTCTTCCTCCTTTATTTTCTTCCATTCTTCTCCTCTCACTGGTACACTTTCTGTTATTCGCTCCTCTCATCGCTTTCCTGGCCTCTTTTGCGGTCTTTTTCCTTCATAATTTTCATTGGCATCCTCTCCTCCATCCGCAATACATACCCACACCATCTCCGTCTCACTTCCTCTATTATATAATGTAATCCCTGTACTTCTACTATCTCCCGAATAACTTCATTCCTAATCCTGTTTCTCAAGTATGGGTATGTTTCAGACACTGGCTTAATAATTCTGTCGTGATGAAACCCTTTATATTACGTGCAAATTTTAATCATTTATTTTAAATATTATATCGGCCCACACTAGGACAAAGTTTTATTTAAAACAAATATTGAAATTATTACCTGCGTTGTGGAATTTCGTAATATTTTCATATTTCAGACATCACATATGCCTATAATGAGATTTTAATTTGCATGTAATTCTGACTCTACTGATCAGGATCAGTTTTAACTAAATACACTTAGCATTTCTAAAGATGTATTCCCTAACAAACGGACAACATTTGTCATTTTTTATTTCATTCAATGCAATAAATATTTTGAAGAAAATACAATTTGTCATAAACCTTACGCGGCAAGGAAATATTGTAGTTAACTTGAGTGGATAAACACACTTTTACATGATGTATTATTTATAAAAAGAAATATGTACTTACTTACAAAATGTGTTGTTTTTATTTGCTGGTTCACTTGTGGAACCGAGTTCAAAAATTCAAATAGGTACGTACGGTATCTACACTATGAAAGACAATGTGAAAATGAAGGTACAAATCTTCTACCTACGAACAGAAACAGCAAATGCCCTTTCCAAAAATAATCCCCACAATAAAGGTACAAAAGGGGAGGGGGAAAATTTACATATGTAAGATATTTGTGTTACAGTCATTGTCTTGTTATGGAAATCCTCGTCTCTGTAGTGAAGCAAATTCTTGGAAAACCCAGTGTAATACAAAATGCAATACACTATACAGACGCGTGGTAAGTAGCATCCAAGTCCGCCCAAAATACAGTATACTATACAGACACGTAGTAGGATCTGGGTTAGTTCAGACTAGAATAGAGATCCTTTTGGAAAACTATAGAAAGAACGAAGAAGTAGCGTTCTAGTGTGCAGGCGGAACGCTTTAAACTTGTGTTGTATCAACCGGAACGCTCGTAATATGCTTTCGTATCAACCGGAACGGCTTTCCGGGGCATTCCCGCCCAATTCGAGCACTGTACATATATATTTATATACATCCTAACATATTTAAGTTTATAGTCAACTTCTAAAAAGTATTTAAAAAGCACAGCTCACTTCATAGGAGAAGTAAAACCGTTGGTCCCATGTCAATTGCGGCACGTAGAGTAACGCTGGAAGGTATGTGAAAATAGCTTTCCTGGAAAATTTGTAAAGCCTTTTCGCTCTCTTTCATAGAAAATCTCGTGTACAGATATAATCAGTCAATTCAGAAAGGGCACGTTAAATATTTCAATTAAATAAATATTGATCTGAAGATATTTTAGAAAACCACATTATACAGAAACTATTTCATTCCAGCTAGTCGGAATCGAACCACTGCCTCTCTATTAAGTGTTAGAGGTGCCAACCGCGTCATATAAATCCTACCGGCTAGGGATAAACATAACACTGTATAGTGTGAGGAAGGGTGGAGGTTGCGGGGGAATAGGGGAGAGGGGGGATCAGTCCACACGCTTTTCCAATTTCACGGTCAAATCGTCTCACGCCACATCTGCCGGATAAATTTCGCCCTTCATTGCACCCTCTTGATTAAACGTCGGGGTCAATGCAGCGTTTCATGCCTTCTCCCCTCTCCCAATGCTCACTTGGACCACCCCAGCACATTCGGGGGAGGTTTGCAGTCACCCCGGTGTGGCGATCAAAACGTGGGTCGCAACCTCGCGTGGGGTCAGTTAGGAATGTGAGTTTTTTAAATTTTATTTTAAGTGTAACACTCTTTTAATTTTATCGAGCTTTTACATATTAAATTACTAAAGACAGATGCTATATCAGCAAGTTATTAACAAACTAACTGAATCTGGGACAGTACACCCAATAGTATCTATCCAGCCCTATCGCGGTTTAATGACAAGACATTTTATCAGAAGATAGTGTGACATAAATCAAAGATATATATATTTTAAACTATGGTTTTTTTGTGTATATATATCTCTTTAGTTGTTCTATTAAAGCTCGTTATATAAATTCAAGATTTTGAAACCTCAAATAGAATTTGTTAGATTATGTTAACGATAAAACTTATAGAATATTTAGTATTTTAAATTACCTTTAAAGTGCCATAATTTAATCAAAAGAATATTAAATGTATTTAAAAAATAAAGCTCAGATACAAGAATGGCCTATTTGTCAAGCTAGAGCTTTATACGGTAACTCTCCATCACATGGGAACTGCTTCGATACCCCATTGAAAAGTACTTTCGTTTTAACGAAGGGGTCATGACTCAAAGTTTTCTCTGAGAGAAGCAAATAACTTCACTTTGGATGAAGCGGAGGTTAGTTAGTAAAACTTATGATAAAAAACTGAAATGAATACATAAATATTCCGTTTCTAAATCACACATGTTTTATTTTTTGTTTGCTCTTGTGTCTCACTACAAGTCCGGTATATCCACATATTTAAACAAATAGAGCATATAGGAGTAAGATAAAGTTTAGAGAAAATGTATCAACGTTTGAGTGAATGGAGAGTACGAAAACATATTTGAGAAACCAAATCAGTACCCCCAGCTGGAATTAGGACAGTGCGGTTTTGCTTGTCTGTCTGACGGATTACAAATAATACAGTTAGTGAACTACTAGATCAAAGGCTACCATGAGAGGTATCGAATGGGACGTCGCTGGATATAGTTGGCTGTTACACCATACCTATTCTCCAATAATCTGCTTGTAAACATCAGCCTTGATTACTTTCAAGCGAAACAATCGACCGTGAATCTCTCTACACATGAGTATACAGAGGACAAGGAGAAAGGATCTGTCTAGGGTTATGAAGCTATGCGAAGTTTGATCTCCAAGATATTCAGATTATCTAAGACTTGATATCAAAGAAATGTAAACGTTTAACTTCACGTGACCGTAAATATTCAAGGAACCTATTATGCATTACAATATTTAGACGCAAGAATAAAAATCGTAAGAATATGTGTGCACATATGTCCAACAACTGGGGACAAAAGTAAAATCTACAGTAAAGAGGCATTAACAATGATATAATTTCTTAATACTAAAGGCAAAATAATTATAATAGGAAACATTTCATAGCGCGTAGGACGTTTGGCGCAGTCTGGGAAAATAAATAGTTGAGATATATTGGTCGTTTGGACCAGGTTGTTCATATTAATCATAGGACACCTTTTAATCCTGTCATGTGTGTTTGTTTACTTCTGACTCATATTTCTATAGCCAGTGTCTGTTCAATCACCTGTAAGTTAGGTTAGGTTAGGTTTGCAAAACAGAAATAGTGGTTGGATTAGGTTATGTCATTAATTTAGAAATTATTATAAGTAAATTAGTAATACTAATAGTAGTAACAATAATATAATAATAACATAAGAAGCGTTTAATTTTTACCAAGTGTATGAACCAATGATCGAAATATATTAAGTATATGAAATTTCAAATTATTAAAAACTGAGAGTAAATCTGAGTTAAAATAAAAATGAATATTTTTTTAACGGAACAAATATATTTCTATATGTAAAATGAAAGATAAAAATAATATAAAAAGTCAACATTTATTAAAATGGTGATCTTAGATACAAACTAAGTAAAGAAAATATAATAAATGATAAGGTGAACCACACAGGATTTCACTCTCTTTAATCTTAAAATAGAGACATTTAACAAAAACTTGTAAAATTTGTAAAACTAAATAATATATATTGTTGCAGAAACATTAAACCAAAAAGTATCTATGTAATAATATATGCTGTTATAGAAACATTTAAAAAAAAAGGAGCATCTTTGTCCACCAAGAAGCATACAAACAATTGCATATGTCTAATTATTCCATCAAAAATATATTATATGTTTGTCTATGGGCCAGAACTATTGGTTTTATATAAATATATTCCAGATTAAAATATGGTTGATTTAAACAGTACTACAACTTTACAATAATAAGCTATTTTGTATCCAAATAGTTTGGGATATTTGATCCAAATTTGAGATTTTTGTTAATTTTAAGTGCCCTTGATGTAATTTCCACGGGAGAGCAATAATAATAATAATAATAATAATAATAATAATAATTTAGCATCGCGTCTTATTAGCCGTTCGGGTTATACGCTTAAGTAATAATTACTATAATTAATTAGGAATCGGGAAGTTTGAATTTAGGGGAAGTGAATCCGCATTTGCATAGAGGTAGAGTGGAAAACTACTTAGGAAAAACCACCTCTAGCTCACCCGACCGTGATTTGAACCTCGATCTCTCTGTCCTCGGCAGTCTAGCTCAACACTACTAGCGTGTTAGCTGACTACGCCACCGAGGCGGGTTGCTATTTTGTTTGTAGCGTTAAAAAGTGCCTGGATACAAAATTGATCAAAATGGTTAGAGCATATATTGAGAAAATAATTTATTTTCACTCTTTGTTCCTCAGTAAACTAACCTTAAATTTAGGAATAGAAATCTTATTCTAAAAATTCCTCGGGGTAATCTTATGAAAACCCTAGATACCAAGTATTAGTCCGATCGTTAGAATAGTTTCTGCTCTAATTCAAGCTACAGACGGACAGACAGACAGACACACAGACTGTAACGCAAAAACCTCTTTTCGTTTT
Source organism: Timema cristinae (assembly GCA_039000515.1). Classification (NCBI taxonomy): domain Eukaryota; kingdom Metazoa; phylum Arthropoda; class Insecta; order Phasmatodea; family Timematidae; genus Timema; species Timema cristinae. The sequence continues at coordinate 19,620,849 of JBCFYV010000935.1, forward strand.
CACGGGGTCATGAAACGTGGACATTTATCAAAACCTTGAGTTTAATTTCTTTTGCCAATTACAATACTACTTTCTCCGAGAGGTCGAGACAAAGTATTTCACCAAAGAATAAAAATAATAATACAATATATATTAATACGAGTAAAACTACACTAATTAATATTATAAATATTTCATTGTGTACACTTCATAGTTATATTCAATTTCAGCTCCGTACAATGGTGCGTATAACCCGAACGGGTAGTAAGACGTTGTGCTAATAATAATAATAATAGCTCCGTACATTAATTACTTCACTTTAAGGTGGGATGGAAGGAGATGCGAGACAAAGCTAGTGTTTTTATGGCAATACTTTTTTTTTGCTCAAAATAAATAAAATATTGCTCCAGTACAAACAGAGAATTTAAATTTCTTCCCAAGGTCATTTCAACAGTTGTTGAATGTCAGTCCAGGGTGTTCTGGAATCTAATGACAACTTTTTCTCTTCATTTAAAAGGTTTATTAGGTAATGCCACCATCCTCATGATGTATATTCAACAACTTTTGATATCAACATTGACGAAATTATAATTATTATTATTATTATTAAGCCCCGCGTCTTACTACCCGTTTGGGCTATACGCTTTAAGTACTAATTACGCTAATGGATTGGGAATTGGGAAGGTTGAATTAGAGGAAGTGAACCCGCATTTGCTTGGAGGGAGAGTGGAAAACCATTTAGGAAAAACCACCCCCAGTTCACCCGACCGAGATTCAAACCTCGATCTCCCCGTCCTCGGCGGTCGAGCTCAACACGACAAGCGCGTTAGCTAACTACGCCACCGAGGCGGGTTAACATGTGAAGAAAATAAACCTATATTTGTACTGGAGCAATATTTTATTCATTTTGGACAAAAAATGTTTTTCCATAAAAGCTGAAAAAACACTGGTATTTTCTCACGTCCTCTTCCATCCCACCTTAACAATGGCAAGAAAAAACCAGAAAATATCAAGTTCAATCCCGAATAAAATCATTCTGATAAAATGTTGATGGTCGAATGGACTTAACTCAGTAGACAGGCAGCTTACCCACTGAGTTAAGGTGTCGAAATATATGAATGAAATGTTAGAAAGGAGAGTTCTCTGTTTAATGTTTACTTTTTTGAATTACTATGTCTTGTAGTACAATAATAGACTATTATTTTCAATGTTTATTTCTTTCAAAACACTCGCAATGGATGGGCCTATAATCCATGCGTTTATATGAATAAGACTGTTTAGAAGAAAAAGCAGACCTGACGCACCAGACCACGCGGCCACCAGCCCGTGTACGTAGGCGTCACGCAATATTTGTACACAATGGTAGTTTGCAGTTTATACTTCCGGTTAAAGGTGCTATCAGTGGATGGGACTTCCGCCAGATTGTCCTATCGACCGAGTACAGCTGCGCTCAAACCAATTTAGCAGTCGGTGCAATATGCGAGCCGGGGACTCCCCCACTTTAGGGCGGTCATTGGTCTTAGTGGGCCATCTCAGCGACAACAAGTCACTTGAAATATTTATTGAAATAGTTTACTATTCAAAATAAAATAAACAAAACTGACTACAGCAATGTGTTTGAAATTGTGTTATCCCCGTACTTAAGGAAAATGTAGGCTATGCATCTCAGGTGTGTTTTATTCACATAGCTCCGAAGCCAAATTACACAATTTATTTAATTAAATTTGGCATTTGTACTTGAGGAAACTTGAAAATACCCACACAAGTAGTTTTTTGAATCTTTTACACATTGCGATCCTTATATCTGAGACTCTGGTGCGGGTGTCGCTAAAATCCAAGAATAAATATGAAGTTAAATTTGGATAGATGTACGTCCTTAAGGAAACCTTATGGCGTTTTCATCTCTGGTGTATTTTCTGTTAATTTTATTTTTGTTGCGGGTTAAAACTCCTTAAATCTCTTCACGCCCAGTGTGGATAGCTTCAAAATCAAGAAACATAGAAAGTTGAAACTTTGAAACATTAGAGTGATATATTAGTGTCCACCTTTGGCGGACCTGTTAAAATAAAAATTACAACTATTGAAAGCCCAGCTCCTTTGACAATGTGATCACCGCTGATTCGGCTAGCTAAGCAACCAAGAAACATAGAAAACTGAAACATGGCATGAGTATACGTACAAGCCTTAGTATGGTATTTTACAAGTTTTGAGAGTATAACGTCTTAAACAGCTTGATAAACAGTGACGATAGCTCAAAAACTAAGGAACTTAAAAAAATTACCTGGTATAATTACTTAGTAATACTGGCAGAAGTGCAGCTGGGGCGTTTATTTTAATTTATAGGGTGGGGTGGAAACAGTTAAAAGATTAGTCACTTGAAAACAATTAGCACTTTAATTGGAAAGCGAATATTCACAACCTAAATAAAAACCAACTCTTTCTCTTTTTCCCTTTTCTCACACAAGCAAACCTCAGTATGTTGTCCATCACTTTCCTCAGAATAGATCGTCTAGTTGTTTCCTACCCACCCTATATATACATTGCGATACTGATGCCTTATACTGCGTAACCACTCGTGTGGAACATTTAAAAAAACTAACCTATAAATCACAAACTTCCCACGCATTATGGTAAAAGTGAGAACCCAAATCTGTTATTTTTTAACTCTTACATATTATCTGAAGATTTGAATTACGTGATCAGAATCTTCAGTTTGTGATAAATAGGTTTCTAGCATCATTCAATATCACTATGTACTGTTTAAAATAGTAGTGATTTATTTGTTTAATACCTATGCAACGCTGGGCACTTAAAAATAGTAGGCAATTTTCTATTATTATTATTATTAGCACCGCGTCTTACTACCCGTTCGGGTTATACGCACACGCTAATGTGTATTGGTAGTGTGATTGTGAGATGAAATGGAGGACCTACAGTTTAACGTGGAATCCGAACCACGGTGGCGGCCTGGCATTCCCCACATTCACAAGATATCTTGTCAGAGGTGAAGGAAGGGTTTGGTAATCAATAAATCTTTGCCGGGACCAAGGATTGAACCCCGGCCGGCAATTTTCTACTAATATGGGTTGTTAATTTTGAAAATATATCAAAAATTAATATAATTTATTATTATTAAATTTAAGGTGAACATGAAAACTTGATGACCTGGTGGTCTAGGGGTAAGGTGTCAGACTTCTGTGCTGGCGGCCGGGGTTCAATCCTCGGTCCCGGCACAGATTTATCTGATTACCAAACTCTTCCTTCACCTCAGAAAGAAGTGTATTAATCACAACTTGTGAATGTGGGGAATGCCAGGCCTCCACCGTGGTTCGGATCCCACGTTAAACTATAGGTCCTCCATTTAATCTCACAATCACCCTACCATTACACATTAGCGTAAGTGCGTATAGCCCGAGTGGATAGTAAGACAGTAATAATAATAATAATAATAGATAGCATGAAACCTTAATGAAGTGGGGCCTTATATAATGTAATCGTTAAGACGCCACTAATGGCAGATTGGAGAAGCTTATTAATGTGCATGCAGATACATGCGTCAGTCTCGTCTTGTATAGATAATCGGCGATAGAGAGCTTTGAGTTCAAATTCCAATGAAATAAGGCACTTTTCCCTAAAACGGCTTTCCACTCTTACTCCACACAAATGTGGGTACCATTCCTCTTAATTTAAGCTTAATTGCCTCTGACATATTAGTATAAATATGTGGATAGTCTGGTAACTCATAAAGAAACAAATACACTGCGTTTATTCTTGTACAGCTAGTCTATATAAAGCACTCAAACCTAACGCTGCCTCGTTCTTACCTACACCTCTGAAATTTGAACCTCAACCTCTGACTCAGCGGCAATCCATTATTTTGCGAGCCTAAGGCCACGAGCCCCTGGTAATCAGTCTACTATTAAATGCCCTCAAAATAAAAATAAACTATAGAAATCTAAGTAAGCACAATAGTACCATCAAGAGGCAGCCGTGCTCATTTATGCAGTATAACACGATAATAAAACGTTTGAGACTGGAATTGAACCGAGAGCTCGCGAACATTACTCTGCATGTGTTCCACACCTGCCTGGCTCCAGGCCAAATGCACAACAAAGGGTGTATCTTGTAGCAGTGAGATGACACTATTACCGGCGTGGCGGTGAGAACAGGGCCGGGGAAGTGAGATAGATGCAGTCAACATGAGGCGCTCTTTATGCATCGTATCGCTTCAAGAAGAATAATGTATTAGGTTATAGACGCGCGCGCGCTTCGGGAAAGAAGCGAGCGGCGCATTAAAAATCCATCAGAAGAAGAAAGTGAACAAATAAATTTATACTAGTACCCACGTTCTAGTTCGGGCTACAAGAGTGGATTCTTGGAAGTATTGTATTCATGTGCGATCAATTATTCAACTTCTCACTTGTTCTTTGCGCGACATTTGAAGTGGTATAAGTGCAAGAGGCACTCATGTTCATGTTTAGGTACATTAAACTCGCTTGACTTTTATGACCGGCCTCGGGGCATAGTGGTAAAAGCCCCTGACTGCTGACCTAGAAGTCCCGGGATCGATTTCAGACTGGTACCGGCGGATTTTACTCTAAAGGGGAATAATCCCTATGGTCCCTAGTGTTTAGGTTAATTAGGTTTAAGTTAGTTTTAAGTGTTTCCACTGGTTCCACACCCTCATACTCACTATCAGCATCCCCTCGTCTCATCTGGACATGGAAAGAGCCTCCAAGAAAAGGATGTACGATTAGTAAATTTGGGCGTTCCCTGGGTAAAGGTACAATAGTACTGACTATTCTTTTCAAAAATAGAGCTACAAATTGATGTAGCCCAGACACGCCATTATTATAGTCAATGCCATTATTATTTTTTTACAGGTATACACGTGATTTGCATCGGTGTGGCCGTGAATGACATTCTAAGCTCACATACTCTGGTTTTTCTTTAATGGCAAGGTCATCGCTAGAATCCCAAACACGTGTACAGAGAATGTTTTCACCCTCAATAGTTATCCACTCCCTCTGTATCCCTCCACTCGAATTCGGGTACATTTTATTTCAACTTTACCTTACTCATCCGTTCGGGTTATACGCAATTACGCTAATGTGTAATGGTAAGGTGATTGTGAGATGAAATGGAGGACCTACACTTTAACGTGGAATCCGAACCACGGTGGAGGCCTGGCATTCCCAACATTCACAAGATGTTAATGATTTATAACTTAGCGGAAACCGACCCGTAATAAATCCAGCTGAGATTTGAACCTCGGACTCTAGATCTCGTGACCACCAGTGAGAGTACAAACCTATTCTTAGGGGTAGGTTGGAAGAGAATATCTGATTTAAAAAAATCCACCTTCATTAGTGTGTAGGGAAGAACTAACAGCTATCAAAAATCTCAAATGAAAAACTACCGCTCGTATCTAGTCGAGATTTAATCCCCGGTCTCCTCGTTAATGTCGAAAAGTGCAAGAGAAGTCTGACAAATAAGTCAAAGCCGGTTTGCATCTGGCTGATATTTGAGACGCACCTCCGGTCTAGAGTCAGGAGTAAAAAAGTCGCCAGTTTGGCAAATATAACTTACGGTTTTTAATTAACCACAAATATATCTCAACTAGGATAAAATGTATCTCCGACGTCCGTCAGACACGCTAGTCTCGTATTAGACCAGTCTGCCGAAGATGGGAGATCGGGGCTTGATCCTGGTCGAGTGCATCGAGGGTGGTTTTTCCCTAAAATGGTTTTCCGCTCTCCCTCCACGCAAATGCATGTGCATTTCCTCTAAATTAAGCCTTCCTAATCCCTAACCCATTAGTGTAATTAGTATATAGGCGTATAATATGAACAGGTAGTAAGACGTTGTAAAGGAAAGGATAGCTACAGTAGCCCCGTGGCTTCTTTGGTGCTGACTGACAGCTCACAGCTCACTTCTGACAGTCAACATTTAGTTATATACCTACATTTTGACCGTCAGAAGTGACAGCTGCTAAACACATGTTTTTGCAGATCATATGGTTCGGCGCAGGGATACATAATTTGGTCTGGTAACTTTTCAAAGCCGTCACCTATCAGTTGTGAGCTGTCAGTCAGCACCAAAGAAGCCATGGGGCTACTGTAGAATATATTGCTACCCCCCTCTTCCCTCAAGCAAACCATCGTGCCAGAGCTTTCTAGTGGTGGTATATGGAACTCATTTTAAATTTCAATTAACCGGCATGGACTTTGATCTATTTGTGAGCGTGTTCTTTTGAGTGAACACATTCAACGGTGGGACGTCAACCTCGCCGGCTTCTTAGTAATGTATCGTCGCATAGTGAGTGCTAGAGTGCCCGAGTGCAGTTGGTTATGGACGAGGATGTGCGGCGTAGAGATATTCCTCCATCTAGACAAGCAGAGTCTATAACATTCCTTGTCACGAAAATAATACGGTGTACTACGCCATGTAGACGAATAACACATTTCTAATACATCTATGTGTATCATTTGGGCTGCTTCTCTTTCTGACATGCATTTCATATACTGGCATCATTTTAGTTAGATTATTCATAACATATTTTGACAAACTAATATTTCTTGAAAATATATTTTAATCACTCCTTTTGTATTCAACGTTTTTTAAGGCTAGCAAATTCAAGTAATGTATTCTATTACAAACTTTAGTCTGTTCATGGTAGCTTTCACCCTTTCTTACATTTGAAAACTTGTTTCGAAATTATTTTGTATTGTTTTACCTAACAAATAATTGGTCATTTTCACCAAGTAAAGTAAATTGAAATTAATTTGTCAAAGGGGCCAAATATATTTGTGAGTTTGGGGGGGTAAAAAATTGTTTTAGCATATTTTTAACTCTTTTAAAAAGTTAAACTTACCGTGACTGGTCTATTGATCAAGGGCGTAGGAAGTTGGGGTATGGGAGGTCTGCTGAACGCACTAAAATTGGTTGTACCCCTTTTAAATGGAGGCCCACATTTACATATAAAACTTACTGTTATAGTTTTGTTACTTTTATTAGTTTTAATTGTATGCCTTTATTTACTTACATTCAATATGCTTTTGGAAAACAAAAGGACACTACTTAGAATGATCCGAGTGAATGGGGTCCAAGAAAAGGAGACAAAACTTTCTGTTATCACCTGTAAGATCTTACTTGAGTAATCAACATGAGGAAAGATCAGCTATAAAAAAAAGAACAGATGTCAGAAATAGAGTTTTCAGCTTATGTACATTAGCCCCATGGCTTCTTTGGTGCTGGGTGACAGCTCACAGCTGACAAATGACGGCTTTGAAAAGTTACCAGACAAAATTATGTATCCCTACGCCAAACCATATGATCTGCAAAAACATGTGTTTAGAAGCTGTCACTTCTGACAGTTAAAATTTAGGCATATATCTAAATGATGACTGTCAGAAGTCAGCTGTGAGCTGTCAGTCAGCACCAAAGAAGCCATGGAGCTACTGTAAGTAGGCTTACTGCCCATCCCCCACCAATTTCTTAAACACACCTACTTACTCATAAACATTATTTTGTAATTATGAAAAGTTTGAAATCACACACAAAATGCTAACAGCATTGCTAGTTAAAAGCGCACATCACATGCCAATAAACTCTTTTGGTACAGTCGGCTAGAAATCATAAATTTATACAAACACTATTCCACGTGGATTATTTCTGATTAAACATTAATGGAGATAAAGAGTTAATAGAAGTTCCTAATAAAGAACATTGTTGAAATATTAAATTATATTTGGATAAAAACTTCATTTCAAACCTCATTTTTGAACAGTTTAAAATTACTTCACAGATAAACATGTGGAAAAATCTTCATTCTGTCATAATAGAGACATACTGTGGTTATTAACAAGAAACTTTGCCGCTTTGTCCCCAATCGTCATCGCCATCGTGAGTGATAGTTATATAAAAATATGTTGGATCTTAAAAAAAGTATATATACGCTTGGCATCTGGTTGGTAAAAGCCCACCAACAACTATTTACTACGTGACACCAAAAGAGGTGAGATGTTTATTTATTTTTTATTTCGCCACGGTGACTGGTTGTCTAGGGTAAAGGGTCAGACTTTTGTGCTGGTGTCCGGGGCCCAATCCTCGGTCCCGGCACAGATTTATCTGATTACAAAACCCTTCCTTCACCTCTGACAAGACGTGTATTAATCACAACTTGTGAATGTGTGGAATGCCAGGCCTCCACCGTGGTTCGGATCCCACGTTAAACTATAGGTCCTCCATTTCATCTCACAATCACCCTACCATTTCACATTAGCGTAAGTGCGTACAACCCGAACGGGTAGTAAGACGCGGTGCTAATAATAATAATATTTCGCCACGTTCCACTATACGTATAAATGGGATACTTTATTATGCGATTGTTGTAAGAATGATCTAGGTAGAATGCAGAGGATATGTGATCGTATTTGCGTTAAGAGAGAGTGGGGAATCATTTAGGAAAAACAATTTTGAGTACACTGGGCCGGGATTCACACCCCGACGTCCTCATCACCGGCCGACCAGACAATAATCTTGACAATGTGATCACTGGGGTGGGTGATAATGATGGCAATGTTGCCAACAAGGCTACGTATAAAGGGGGGGGGGGCATGGGGACAGTTGCCCCGGGCCTCACATTGCCCCCAAAATTTATTACATAAATTACAGTTATTATTCTAAATTTCACATCAAATAGTGTACAGATAATTAACAGAAATAAGTATTCGCTTTATGTAACTTATATATGATTTACTTTATTCGAGTAATGTGCTGCAGTACAGTAAAAAACACACCATTGTGCTACAGCTGTCGGTCCACAGAAAACTAACATTGCTATTGTGCAAAAGGAATTTTCTTTTGTTATCCTTATTGGATTGATTGTTTGCATTTAATAAAGTACACTCATTTAATGGGCTGATCAATATTCCCATAGAACATGAGAAATTATTAAGTAGCATAAGTACCGAGTATGTATCAATATTATATAAAGGCTTAATGGTAAAATTGAAAAACTACCGTTTCAAGGTGGATGGGGGGGTTGGAGGGGGGGGGGGGCTCAGTTCTTTTTGCCCTGGGCTTCAATTTTCTTAAAACGGCCCTGACTGCTAATATTAAAATATAATTTTGTTTACAAAACGCTTTATTCTTTTTGAACCACATTTACTATTTATTATTATTTTTTATTTTAAAACCGTGAAAAAATTTTGTAATGATTGGTTAAAAAAACTATCAACACTCGAGATTAAAATTAAGATTTTTAATTTGTTTGACATTTATATTGCTCGACGAATCCAGAAAATGTCTGACAATACTTTACTTGGTTGTATCGTTATAAACCTGTTAAATACACAACATTGAAATTCATTTGATGGTGGGGATTTAGTTTAAACTAATATTTAGGTAATATATGTATTACCTTGGGCATTTTTAAATGTTATCCCTTAAAACAAGTGTTGTTTATAGATTTTATTTTTAAATAATTTGAAATATTTCGAAAATGGCTATAACAATTTTGTTTAAAATGGATATTTGGGTGTATTTTACATGACAAATAATGTTGTATACCTATTTTTTTTATAACGTAGCTCTTAGTGATGGAAATCGCAATAATAAGGCCTAATAATAGCCAAACAATCTGCTTCAATGACCTTCTAAATTAGTGCCTAGTGTTGAGCCGCGTACGGTAGATCGGGGCTGGAATCCCGGTTGGTTTTACTGACGGTGTTTTTTTTCCTAATTGGTTTCACAATCTCCTTTCACTCAAATACGGGTAGATTACTTCTCAAGTCACCCGACTCTGTGGCGTAGTTGGCTAACGCGCTTGTCGCTTTGAGCTTGACTGCTGAGGACGGGGAGATCGAGGTTTCGAATCTCGGTCGGGTGAAGGGGGTGGTTTTCCTAAATGGTTGTCCACTCTCCTTCCACGCAAATGCGGGTTCACTTTTCTAATTCAACCTTCCCAATTCCTAATCCATTAGCGTAATTAGTACTTAAAGCGTATAACCCGAACAGTTAGTAGACGCGGTGCTAATATTAAAATTATATTATTTACTTCTAAAATGCTTCCTTTCTCATCGGGTAGTGACTAGTGAGACGCAGTGCAAAAAAATAAAAAATCTATATTATGTTTCACACCAAATATCGCCATTCTAAGTTAAAAGTAACTGGTTTTAAACACAATTGTATCTAGTATGCTTCTAAAAAAGTATTTTTAAACAGAGCCAATCAACAGAAAATTCTAGGATAGTTGAGGATTGTTTTAGTGGTTTTGAAGCTTCACAGATGCCATTCTGTAAGAAATATCAAGGTATGCGAACATTCCTTCAAGTAGGCAGCACCCTTAAGACCTATTTTTAAATTTCTGTAATAAATTATTATTAAAAAAATTAGCCATATTCTAATAACTATTTGGATGAAATGCTCGAATGATCCAACACGTCAATCTCTCTATAACCTGGACAGGTAGTTTGGAGTTCTAATCCCGTTTGGATGCACTGAGGTTTTTTTCTAAATCCTCTTCCACTTTATCTCGATGCAAATGCATGTACCATTTGTAATTAATTCATATGCGTATAGTCCGAATGGGTAGTAAGGCACGGGATAGAAATAACTATTTAGACATGAACGTTAACAAATTTGAAAGATACCTTATATAAACCTTCTAATTTTGGAGAGGATCAAAACATATAAACGCAAATTTCAACTGACAGCATTGATGCATCTAATAACGTTATTTCAAATTAGTATTTTTTAAATGTTGGTATTTAAATGAAAGTAGAGTATCCGGTGTTCTATGAAGGTATTAATTTATTTACAAGACAAAACAAATCTAGACCACAGCCAACTATATAACTACTATATAATAGCCTTATAAAATTATCTTATTAGGGTTAAAAAAATTCATTCTAAATACTTGACCCAATAAATCTTGGACATCTGCAGGATATCTTGATTTCCAATTACGTCCCAGCTCAACGCTTCACTAATAAAACAGCCACAATAAAAAGAAAGATTTTTTTGTTAATTAATTTATCACTGGCGCTCATTGTGGCCTAGCTTACAAGCAATTTCAAACAACATTTAGTTGCTTTGGATTCCTTTTATAGCTCGTAGATTGTGTTTGAGAAGCTTTTAAAATGAGACTCGAGGAATGAAGAAAAAGAGAGAAAAAAAAAACATCTACAGAAGCATTCAATATTTGTTTGTCCCTTTCAAAAAAAAAAAAGGAAAGAAATATTTACTTTTTTTCATCGTAGATCTCTCCTTCTATTATTAATATTTCAATTAATGGTACAGAAATTTTCTGTCAATGTTTTTGGGTAGTACGTTGAATTCAAATAAGAAAACTATAATGGCTGTTGAGTCTTATTACCCGTCCGAGAAATCCTCATTTAATTACACAACTTGGGTAAGGATGAAGAAGATTCAATCAAATATAAACATAACTGTGTGTTTGCCAGGAGAAAGTGTGGGAAATCACCGGACTATGCGAGCCTGACGTCTATTTCGCCTGCCCACTGATGCAGGTGATTGAAGGTATTGTGCAATTACAGCACTCAATACACTGTTAAGGTGTACGGGGTTTGACCTGAGATGGCTGCATTTGGGGTGTTGTTTCTGATATATTTTCTTTGTAATCTATTTTTTCAGTTCTTTAAATGTTAGTGTTTAGATAATGAAGCCTGAATAATGAATTGAAAATGCGGTGAATTAGTTCAGTTGGTAGTACCAAGAATACAAGTGTTAGTTCATGATTAAATGAGTATTTATGTTTGTATTTTCTTTTAAACAGTGTCAATTAAATAAGTGATTTGTTATACATGTTATCAAACTTTAAAGTCTAGTGCTTTTCTGAACAGCGTTTTGTGCATTAATGTAAGCTTTCAAGCTTTTTTTCAGGAGGATACTTGTGCAATTCCCTTACTTTTCACCTACCCGTATTGTGTAAGGCATTAGTCTCGCATTGCACAGTTGACAGGAATGTCACATCTCGAATCTCTTCAGGGTGCACTACGAGTTGTTTTCTCATGTTAATTGTTCATGGTGATTTCCTCAATGTGGATGTAAGGACTCAGAAATACTTTTTCCTTTTCTTCTTAATAGTTTTTATCTTGGTATGTGTTCTCTTTGAAAACAGCTTTGTTTTGTTACTATTGTCGTCAGATTTTTCAGTAATATACAAGACTTGGAATCTTAATACTTTCTAAGTTATTTCAATTTTATTCTATCGATGGATTTATTAATAAAGGAAAGAGGTGTGCTTCGGTCCGTGTTACAAAGATGGTAGACCAGATAGATGCTGAGTTAAAATTCATCAGAAGAAGAGGATTAAATCGAGTAAGAAGAATTCACTTTCTGTTGCCAGAAAAGAAGGCAGAAGGCCTAGATGCTTAGATGAATAGATTTTTGGAAATATGTTGGAAGATTCAGCTCTGGTAAACAAGTTGGAAGGTATCTCAACTTCAGATGTAGAGTGGAATGCTAGGTGCACAATGTATATTTATATCTGGCCAGTGTAAAAAAATGCTTTAGATACTGCACCTAGATATAAGTTAACAGAATATGAATTAAATAAATGGTACGGAACTTCTCACTGAATTTCTCGTTCTATTGTCTTAAAATGGATATATTTACTCAAAACTCATAATATATGTGAAACGAAATAATATACACTAACAAACCCAAGAACCAATTAATTACGCTATACTTACGTAAACAATTTTTGACTCCCGGTTTTAAATTTCATGATTCTATTTTTAAAGAATTAGAAGTCCTTAGTTGTATACTTGGACCAATAAAAAAGGTCGCTATTGGGTCCACAATGGTCAACACTTCGTATTAGAATTTCAACTGTGGTTTAAAAATTTTGACATTTTATTAGGGGTTGCACATATTAAAGGTCATCGCATTGCTATTAAATTCCTCATTTATTTAGGTAAATATTGACTATTGAGTCTAAAATGATAGCGATAGATTATTGCTCTACAAATTGGAATTATAGAGATTATTGCGTTAAAATTTAAGTAATAATCTGTACAAATAAAGATAGCAAAATTATATTAATATATTTGCCAATATATCAGAAACTATTGGTTTTATAAACATTTATTTCAAATACAAGTTTTTTATTTTTAATAGTACCTACTACAATTTGGCACTGATCAGTTATTTAGTATCTTAAATAGTTGCGGAGATATGGAACTTTCTCCTTTTGTAAAGTAATCTAAAATTCATTTTACGGGAAAACAAAAATAACTATTTTGTTTACAATCTTAATCAACGCCTAGATACGAATTATAATCAAAACCGTTAGAGCCAATTTGGAGAAAATAAATTTTTTCTCTTTTATCCTTTATTAAACTACTCTTAATGTTAGGGTTAGACAGACACACAGACAGACGGAATTGCGAAAACTACTTTTTCGGATTCAGGGGATCATGAAACGTCGATATTCATCAAAATCTTGAGTAGCCCATTTCGCATGTCGTTTGATTTTACTATAGTACTCACCTAATACACCACGATGAACAGTGTTCGATATGCATTATAACAGGGTGAATGAAATAAAGACTATTCCTCAGCTAAATACTGGAGACATGTAGCAGGTCCACAAAATTCTGTGGATCTAACTTCCAAAGGTTGTGCAGAAAATCAGCTACTGTCAACGAAATTATGGGAGGGGTCAACAAATCTCAACAAACCTACTGAAGATGGGCTTAATATGAAGTTACTAGAGGTAGATGAAGCGGCCATTTGTAAACGAAAGAATAAATCAGTGACCCTACTTACAAATTTATAAACCAATGATTGGTATTGGAGTCGTTTCTTTAAATTTGGGAAAATTGTAAGGTTGGTTGCAAGTCTTCTTTGATTTGCTAAGAATACCAACATAAGGGCTGATACTGAAGTTAGATTTGGAGGAAACATATCCGTCGAGGAACTGTTGCGAGCTTAAGTAAAAGTGTTTACACTTGTTCAATATGAATCGTTTCAAGCTTTAAATTACAAACTGCCTGAGTCTCTCTCATTGTTTATGAAAACGAAAATAGAATGTTGAAAATGAGGACAAGAATTCTAATAAGATAAGATGCACATTATTTCAGATGTCCTAAAATTGTATCCATTGATTATCCAATACTCCAGTTATTGATTTGTTATGAACATGTTTAACTTGACCATTCTGATGTTCAGATCTCTCTATGCGCATTTAGGGAACAGTTTTGGATTCTTTGCGGCAGGAGCGTAATAAAATCTGTGATTTCTAAATGTTTAAAATTTTGATGACAAGAACATGTTTACTGCGTATCCAGTACCTTCACTTGAGAATCGGGTTAAAGAGGCAGTTGTGTTTGAGATTAATTGAGTGGACCTTGCTGATCCTCTTTATTTTAAAGGACACATATAAAGTCGGATCTATATGTTCACATGTGGCGTTTATAGGGAAATTCATTTGGAGCTGGTGACATCTATATCCACACACAAAGTTTTCTACAAGCTATTGGGAGATTTATAGCTCAACGTGGAAGAAGAACTGTCATTTACAGTGATAATGGTACACATTTTGTTGGTGTGGACAATTTTTTCAAAAATACAGATTGAGGTGAGGTGAGACAAAACAATACCGCAATGAAGATCACCTGAAAATTCAAGGGCCATCTCCCTCCCCCCCAGACCCCCAATGCTGCCTAGTGGGGTGGTTGGTGGGAGAGACCGATCTTGATATTAAATCAGTTGTTAATAAGAGTATTAGGAATGGGGTGTTTAACTTATCAAAAAATGTCAACAATGCTGTGTGAATGTGAGGCCATTGTAAATTCAAGACCTCTCACATACCTTTCTTCAGATTCCGATGACCTAGCATCATTAGCTCTATCTGTTTCTCTAAGAACTTAGAGAGATAGGTGTTCCTGAATCTGATATGACAGATAAGAGGAGTCTCATCCTAAGTACGAAATATCTCCAAAAGTTAGAGAAGAGATTCGAACTATTTTTGATAAGAATATTTAGTGCTTATCTTTCAAAAGAAACCCCTCAAACAAAGGGTAGTTATCTTGAAGGTGGAATATGTTGTTTTGATAGGGTCAGACAACAGAAAGAGGATCAAATGTCAATTAGAAATAACTCTCGAATTGATACCCAGGGATGATGGATTCACCCAGCTTGCTAGACTGAATACCATGGTGATAGAATTACTTCGCCCTCTTCAAAGGGTTTTATCCTTTAGAACTGAGGAGGGTGAAAATATTTTGATAAATTTAATTACTGAGGCCTATTAAATATATTTTAAATACAGGCCAAATCATCGGAACTTCTTACAGAGACTTACAAGGTGCAGAATAATGGTTAAGCTACCAGCGAGTTATAATGATTGATGAATTGTGATGTTTTGAAAAAAAAATCAGTACTATGTTCATTAATTTTGGTATGTTAGTTAAAGTTTTTAGTGTTCTCTCTATCAATAAATGGAAGTTTAAAATGTCTTTTATTGACCCCAGTTTTTTTTATATTAGTTGTGCTTATAAGAAAGAATTTGGGTTGTTTGATTATAATTACGTCTGCTTTTAAAATATGTAATTTTTCACCCATACCACTATATATATATATATATATATATATATATACTTTGTTACCATATGGATATACCTTAAAATAATAAAAAGTAACAGATACAAACTTTGTAACCAATCAAAAAACCAATAAAACACACTTCAAAAGAAATTAAAGGTATACATTTGGTTTATATTAGTATATTTTTGCATAGTTTGATTTTTTAGTTATTTTTTAGGATAAGACTGATAAAGGGTTAAATAAAGAAAAGACTTATCATTAAATTCCATAACATTCTCGACAGACATTCAACCACTGTTGAAATCATCTTGGGAAGAAATTTAAATTCTGTGTTTGTACTGGAGCAATATATTATTTATTATGTCAAAAAAGTTTTGCTATGAAAACTGCAAATACACTGGTTTTTTTCTCGCGTCCCCCTACATCCCACTTTAATCCAATCCTATAATTGTAACTAAATCTTGGGTCAGTTGTAAAAATTAGTAGGGAAAGATTAGAACAGAAATAATACTTCTATGAATTATATCCAGAGCCAGGTCGCCACCGTGGTTCGGATTCCACGTTAAACTGTAGGTCCTCCATTTCATCTCACAATCACCCTACCATTACACATTAGCGTAAGTGCGTATAACCCGAACGGGTAGTAAGACGCGGTGCTAATAATAATATATCCAGAGTGCAGATATGATATTATTGTTCAATTGTCTGAACCGAAAAGGTATTTGTTAACGTAACCTTGTTTATTTTGCGCACAAAGGTTAGACCCCAAAACCCCATTTGACCAATAATATGAATAAACAATGTCCCAGGAAACGATTATATTTTACCTCGTAGTACTTTGCTTTGTTGCTTTTTGTGTGCCGGGAACTTCTAATTTGAAAATGGCGTGAAAACCTCATTGTTGGAGAACTCAATTATATGTAACATAGCCCATTACTGATGTTAATTAAGATACAAATTCCGTGCTGGGTTACTAAAAGCGGGGAAAATGTTCCATATTAAAATAAACAGGGTTTATTAACAACTTTCAAGCAACCACTTAGCCGTGGGAATGGGCTTTCATATATATATATATTTAGCACCGCATCTTAGTACCCGTTCGGGTTATACGCTTTCATATATTACATAAGATATATAACATATTTTCAAACTCTCTGAATAAACTAATATATTACACAATTTGTATCAATATTTTATTTTCAAGTTTTAGTTTGCAGCTAAGCTATATTTATAGTAAATTTAATGTAGTTTATAGATATTTAAATTAAGGCCCTGGAAAGCACGAGAAACTGCCTAGGTTTTCCAAATTCAAGAGTATAAATATTATAGTTTTACATTCTATTATAAATTATAGTGAAACAGGCCTAGTTGCAACACATTGCTAGCAATGAAGCTGCTGAATAGATAATAAAGGCCACATCTGGCTCAGTTTACACCTAAAGCCCATAGTGGTAATTTCCCTGCAATTGTGATGCATCCAGGCCCGGATTAACACTTTTGGGGGCCATGTGCCAATTATTTATTATTTTATCTCATAAATATTGTCAATAGAAAATAAATGTTTATTTTCTGTCAAAATTCAACTGTACATCTGCATATATTTAGTATTTCCAGTTTGTCAAAAGTAAAGGCTGTGTTGATATTTTATAACCATAGACTGTCGAACTCCACGTGATACCAGGCTACCAGCGCCCCTAGCGGCACATATTGAGTACATTAAATGAACAGATAGGTATACAATTAGCGAATTTCCAGTTTAGCTTGGGTTAAATTTTACGAAAAAGCATAAAAAGAATGAAACAGTGAAATATAATATTATTAAATAATAAATATGACAAGTCAAAATTATTTATTTGCGAAGTGAGTGGAGGCCCCTGAAACCCCGGGGCCCTTGTGTATGGCACATTTGGCACATGCTTTAATCCGGGCCTGGATGCAGCTCTCCTTATCACCTCCGCATGTAGAAGTTAAATTGCCAACGTCGCGAGCCATAACGGTAAACTACCCTATCAATCCCAACACTCTCCACTCACCCCTTACCGCCATTTCCTTTCTCTATTCACCCTCCTACCCACGTTCGCTTGTGAGCCCAACCCATAAAGATGTAAAGGTTTTCCATTCTCTTTCCAAATGCATAAACAGTATTATTTAGGTATACACTCTGGTGAGATTCATCTCTCCTCTATTCTCAATGTACCGAATAGCCTAACCTACTGTTGGCAGGCGTTGCGACACAGCAGCCAATCCTATGAAGGAAAACATCCCTCTCAATCCAAACGTCCCAACCTGCATGATCATCCAAATAGCTCTATTACCATTGAAAAAAGTTTTTCCATTCTCTCCCCAATCTAATTTTATCTAGATAGATAAAAAAAAATACTATGCTTAAGACGAAACAATATCGCGAGTTGTCAACGTCATGGCCCATAACAATAATACTAATTGAACGTTTTGGGAAGGGGGAATTCCGAACACACAAGACGCCCCTACCTCCTTGTATAGGTCTACATGGTTCTTGTAAGGTAACGTTTAGATACTAATTTATTTGTATATATTAATAGGGCCATTCAAGTTGTAATATATTACTACTCTGTTGTATTGCTCAATTCACAGATCTTTAAAAATAGAAGGCAAGCAGAATATTCTTGAGCGGTTTAGCAATTCACACAATCAAAACAAATGGTACGGTGCAACACAGTCTTTCTCCCGCTTTTATCCTAAAATAGGCGTTTACTAAAACTTGTAAAATTTGTGGCGCGAAATATTAGGTCTATACATTGTTGTAGAAACAATACACTAAAGATCATAAATGAAATAATATACTCTGTTACTCTATGGCATTAGTAACTACGAACACTGTTACAGAAAAATTGAGAAAAGAGATATCTATGTCCATCAAAAAGCAATAGGTCAGAACTCGTTTTCAAAGACTTGAGTTAAAAAGTATATATATTTGCTTATAGCTCAGAAACTGTTGGATTTATAAAAATATATTTCAAATAAAAGATTTTTATCTTTAATGATATAACAACTTTGCAATAATAAATTATTTCGTATCTCCAATAATTGCGGATAAATGATCAAAATGGGAAAATTCCCCTAAAGTCATTTTCATGAGAAAATGAGAATTGCCATCTTGTTTAAAATGATAAACAATGTACAGGTATAAAATTTATTCAAACTCATTTGAGCAAATTTGAGAAAATTAACTTTTTCTCGTTTTGCACTAAAGTAAACTAACTTTAAATTTAAGATTAGATATCTAATTCCAAAATCCCCTTGGGGGACCATATGAACCCTAGTTGGGAAGTATTAGCCCAATTTGTTTAGGCTCTAGCCCAAGGTACAGACAGATGGCATTGCGAAAACCACCTTTTTGGTTTCAGGGGTTCATGAAACGTTAACATTAATTATCAAAATCTATAGCTCGATTCTTTTGACGATCACAACACTTTCTCTCCAAGGTGTTGAAAGAAAGTAAAAATGTGTTTTGATTCATGATTCTTTGCAACACAAACTATACAACTAATTTTTGTAGGATGGCACTTAATCATTCCAAAATACTATTATGCAGTAGGACTTTGGTACCAAATAAGGACGTACAGAATGCGCTCCCTACCAAAATAAGTAGCCTACTATAGAAATAAGTAATCAACTTTGTTTTTTAGTTGATATACAAAGATAATATTTTATTAACATTACGTTTTATTTTATAAATTGTGTTGTGTCACCACGACATTAAGCAACCTAATGGACACACATTAGCTAAATTTAAAATATCCTGTTTCAATTCACCTTAATAGTCAACACCGTTTCTAGTTACATAACGCATGCGCACTGACCATGGTCTGTTGGCTATTATTGGTTAGCACAAACAGACCGTTGTGTTGAACAAAGCTGAAACTATTTCAACTCGCGCTTATTGGCAGAAGTGGATGTCTCTAAAATCTTGTGATTGGCTTGGAGCTCGTACCGTGAACACGTTTGTTTTTAGGTGAACGTGTGAATTCACAACTACACATTAATTACTTGTTGCTTGCATCGCTTATCGCTCACCATTTTCACTTTTGTTTTTATTTTCTAACTTAATATTATTTTGGATATAAATATGTTTGTATTAAATAATTTTCTAAGGAAGCAACGATATAAAATTAAGTATACATGAAAGACAAAGGTTAGGGGATGATTAATTATATTTACATAGCTTAGCCAACTGAATCATATTCGAATAAGAAAAAAAATGACACCTGGACATGGGAATTGAACCCGGGATCTTTGGTTCAGTGCACCAATGCTCTACAACTGATATGACAAGTAAATGGTATGATCTCTGAATAGTTACGTGGTAGAGAACTGGGACGTTAAGTCAAAGGTCCCAGGTTCGATTTCCGTGTCCAGGTGTCATTTTTCAAATAATTCCAAAATTGAATAATTTTATTAAATGTGTTTATTTTAAAAACACACATACCTTGTATTAAAAATTAGTTCACTGGACTTAACTTCACCCGAAAGGTATTTATTATTATTAATATTATTTAATATTCATCCTTATCATTAAGTTGGCGTTTTTTTGTTTGTTTTTATAGTAAACTTTTAACTAAATTATTATTATTGTGATTATTAAATAATCTATTCTATAGTTTTCTTCTTTACAGATCTATTGCGGGCTTACGCCATGAATTTTTATAATCACTATATGATATTTTTACCTGTAAACCAACACTTAGTTATTTTTTGTGATCCATGTGGTGTTCTGTGCTAGCCTTTTAGAGGTCTCGACTGTTGGCTAGCACTTTAATAAAGGAAAATTAAATGCAAATAAAATGAGAAATGATAATAATTTTGATTGTTGCTATTATTATTAGCAGAGCGTCAGATATATACATTCCCTAAAGACACCAAACACGCAATTTCAACCCTTACGGTCCACGTGTATTAAATAACTATGTACACAAGTGTCGAATCTTATTCTAAGTTGTAATTCTCCCGAATATGAAGAACGTGACTTTATTACCATTTGACAAAACGTTATCCTCAGCAGTGTGTTTCAAAGCAGTCTTGCCAAACTTTGTAATCAACACCCTCCTAGCCGACATAATGCGTTGGAGTTGGAACTTTGAATAATTGTTACTCTGTGACCTATTTGGGGAGCCACTTGGGATGCGAATCATGGCACCACTGACGACAAAGGCTTCCTTCCTTCTACGAGTTTAAGCCCTATGATAATGTAAAATTAGTTGCTCGTTAGCGTGGAAAAATGGAGTAACTCACAGTAATAGCATATCAAGAAGATCAGTCTGGAAAATATAAACATTATTTTCTTAGGACAACATTGATAAGATTACACTCGTAAGAAATTACTACTGTTATGTTTAAGGTATTGATAATATATATATAAAAAGTGGCATGTGTAGATTACATGACTTGGAGTATGAATATAATTATCGAAGTATATTTGAGGTTTGTAAGCATTAGACACGTTTCTTCGTACAGCGTTTTTACTTTACATTGACTTGAAAGGTTCGGTTAGTATAGATTTTTTTAAACTCCACGCCACACATGGTACATTCGTTTTTAGAATTTACGTATGTAATAGAGCTCGCGCCAGACATCACATCGTGGTGCGGTTTTCTGTATTAAACTTAAGAAAACATTAGAATTGAGCTCAGGAAAATCATTTTAACAATTTTTTTAATACAACAAAGCTCATGAGTTTATTTATTTTTTACTAAAAAACTATTAAGCAGATCCAAATGTTACTTTGACCCAATGAATAATGAAAAAAAAAAAAGGCCGCACTTCGATAATTTTTTTAATTTGGCCGTAAACTGGTATCTAATTTCCCGAGCTCTTAAACTAAATGCTTTAAAAGTTTTCAAATACTGTATTTGTTAGATTTTAAGTAAATTAGATTAAATATTAAATTATTATTACTATTAGCACCGCGTCTTACTACCCGTTCGGGTTATACGCACTTACTCTAATGTGTAATGGTAGGGTGATTGTGAGATGAAATGGAGGACCTAGAGTTTAACGTGGGATCCGAACCACGTGGAGGCCTGGCATCCCCACATTCACAAGCTGTGATTAATACAGCCTTGTCAGAGGAGAAGGAAGTGTTTGGTAATCAGATAAATCTGTGCTGGGACCGAGGATTGAACGGCGGATCTCCAGCACAGAAGTCCGACACCTTACCCCTAGACCACCAGGTCATCCTATAAATTATTAAAGATTATTAAATTAGCATACTATTGTTTTGTACATATCGTGTTTTTTATAATTCATTTTCAGAATACATATACACCTTCAAGAACCTACGGCATCTGGTTAGACACATAGCTATACGATCAAGCTCTAACTAAGCTAATGTGCACTTTTTACAATAACCACTAGACAATGCTAATTACATGCAGTTTTAAAAAAAATGGGTTTGTGGTTGCATATATTTACACGTTAATATTTTTCTAGTTCTTTCGCTCTTTTCCGTCTTCCTTCTAAAAATGAAAAAATTAAATCTAAATTACCTGTTAAATTTTCCATAACATAACACAGCCAAAGCTGATGATGGAAGTATCCACGTGACTAGATATAGCCCTTTGACGCCAGGCCTAAATTTTAGGTTACTAATTTGTGGTACGCATACCCGTGGGGCAACGAGGCATATTTATTCGAGACAAGAAAATATAATTTAATGGATTTTTCAAACTTATATAGACAAATTTTTTTTTAGATATTCAAACAAATATGAACGTTGTTTTCTCATTAAGGTTATTTATCTGCTTTTATTCTTAAGCTTCAGTAACACCTGTATTTATATTTGTAGTTTGACGTGTAAATTATATAACTAGCTAGTTATTTACCAGTTTTTCGAAAGGGGTGTGTTTTATAATACATATATAGATATATATTTATAAACTTTGCAAAGTTGATCAGTGATCACATTAAAACACGATAAGAAGAATATGAGAAAAAGGAGGGAAAAGTACTGTACTGTAGATGCCATCTTGAAACAAAATGGCGGACGTTAATTTTAATTAACCTATAAGTTAACCGATCGTCCGAATTACTACGTTCATGAGAAATTTTGACACTGTCGGGTATGATGAATTTTGATTGAAAGAGTAAGAGACATACACCAACTGATTTTTATATTAGTAGACCAAGGATTATGCTTGAATAAGTATCAAGATAACACATTCCCTTCCTAAGTCAAGTATTAAGTTCGTACGACCAGGGAGGTGAGCATAATTAACTAATCAATTTATTTAAAAGGTTTAAACTATTTAAGAATCAAATAGCCGAAACTATTATTTATGCTTTTTAGTGAGGAATTCTCCATCAAGATATATTCTGAAAATTGAAAAATGACACCTGGACACGAGAATTGAACCCGGAACCTTTGGCTTAGCCGATGATTACCGCACGTCCATCATAGACTCTGCATTAAAATATGAGTGAAGAATGGCCCTGACACGGGACGATTCCTGGATAGCTCAGTGGTGAGAGCATTGCGTACTAAGCCAAAGGTCCCGGGTTCGATTCCCGTGTCCAGGTGTCATTTTTAAATTTTCAGAATATGTTTAAACTATTGGTATACTTGATACGAATGAGGGTTTGCAACCGAAAAAAAGCTTGAAAACAAGTGACCTATGGTTTTCTCCCCCACCTCCTACTATAGTCTATTCACGTTAACTTTGGCCTTTTCTGAGAGTTAAGACGTAACTTAAAGTAGTTTCATACTCCTACTCCTTGCAAATATGTGTTACCAACTGCACAAGTGATGTCAGCTTAAATCACATGCCATAGTGACAAGATAGATTTTCAAGGCGAATGAGAACAAAGCCACACTAGTTACTTTACAACCGTCAGGAAAGGCGTAAGTTACCATCTGGTTTATTAGCATATTCACTAAAGGGATTAGAGGTTGAATTTAGAGGAAGTGTACCTGCATTGGCGTATAAGTCAAGTAGAAAACTATTTGTAAAAGCGTATAACCCGAACGGGTAGTAAGACGCGGTGCTAAATATTATAATTATTTGTAAAACATATATGAGCAAACCTGACCGGGATTTAAATCCTGGAAAGATGAAACAGACTACTTGTTTCTGTGTGTCCACAAGTGCGGGAAGTCACCCTCAAATAGAGACCTGTTTTGATGGCTGCGTGGTCTAACGCGCTACTCTCGTAGTAGACTAGATTGCCGATGACGGGAAGATTGAGGTTCGAATCTCAGTTGAGGGTACTAGTGGTGGTTTATCTAAAATTGCTTTCCACTCTCCGTCCATACAAATTCGGGCACACTTTATTTAAATATAACCTTCCTAATCTCGTAAACCATTACCATAATTAGTACATAAGCGTATAACCCAAACGGGTAATAATACGCGGTGCTAAAAAAAAACAAATCGTAGAGTGACTACAAGCTCTAAGTTTGACCCAAGTGTTAATGATTATATTTTCTTCAATCTAAAAAAAAATATGGTCGAATAATTGGCAGTTTTATCTCACCGACCAAGATCGGAGATATATCGGGTTCGACCCTCAGCAATATTCACCAGATGTAGTTTTGCAAAAAGAAGTCTTTCAATCCTCTCTAAATGATTGCGAAAGCATCTTTTCTTAGTTCCCTTCTTAACCTTAACTCTAGATAATTCCATTAATAAACAATGCTTTAAATGCAGCTTTTCATGTAAAGAAAACAATGTTATTAATTAAGTAAATAGTTGTTTTCGTGATAAATAAATTGTATATTTATTTGTGTTTTCATTTTCACAGATGTATGTGCGAAAACAGCTAAATATTAAACCTGTTTGTACTGTATTAATAAGACACATACCATTGGGAAGGCGTCAGTCTCGTACTATATGGTCTACTGGTGACAGGTAGATAGGAGTTAAAACCATAACCAGATGTACAGTACTTAGTTATGTTTACCAAATAAATTTCCATTCTCCCTTCACACCATGGTAGGTTAATTTCCTCTAAATTCTATCACAACCATCCGCGTCCCATTAGGGTAAAAATGTGAATATCTCTTAGACGGGTAGTAAGACGTGATGTTAAAGTGTTATGTTTCTCTGGTGAAGCCCCTTGGAATGTATTTAGTGAGATGCGATGGTGATAATGATGAATGTTGTGTTCCACTGTATAATGTTGTTTTTGCGAAGCTGGACTCTCGGAGTTTGGAGTCTTGTTGTGCTCCGGCTTATTAACGTTAGTAAGGGCTGGGTTCTTACTGTCTATATATGAAAACTTGCTTTTTTATCAATTTAATATTCTTTATTTATTATATTTATAAACTTAGCCCGGTATGGTAGCTCAATGACTTTCTTTATACTCAAACATTTTATTTTAAAAAAAATAGAGAGATTAATTTGACGCGGACCGTTCCCGTACAATGCTGTGGGACGACTGTAGAGAAACCTTCTTTTTACGTATATCTTTTGAGGGAAATTGTTCCAGAACCATCCATGTTTAGTTTTTAAGTTGCACCATGGTCTATTCTTTGAGAAGCGAAAGAATGAGATGAATCGAAAAAAAGAGAGACATAACATGTCTTTCAGCCTTGTTTCACAAGTGTTTGCAATAGGAGTGGAGTTAACTGCGAACGATGAAATTTAGATGTCAACAATAAAAAATAAATATATTTAGTCACCCAACTAGTGAGAAGATTTCTTAATACTTATAGATGCTTTGCGTTTTATATTTGGAAAATATTCATTAATGTAAAATATATGAATGGTGGAAAATTTTGATTAGAATGATTATCAAATGAAATTCTATTTCAATAAAGTGTACGTAAAAAATATATACATTACATTATCCGTTGGCTAGGTTGTATTTAATTAAGGTGAGGATCACTCTAAATAGCTTCGAGTCTCATCCAAATTTCAAAAATGTACACGTGAGGAACACTCAAATGGCTTGTAAGGGAGTATATATTTTTTAAATCAAGATGAAAACTACTCTTAACTTCTAGAATGATTCCGTCTTCAAAAGTTTGCTGAAGGAGGTCCACTCCAAATATTTTATAAAAAATATCTGATTTAAAAAAAATTATAGAGGTGGACCACGGTTTAAAACATGTAGGATCAAATATGGATGAGAAACTATTAAATGGCTCTAAATAGAAATCTAATATTGTAATTAACTACATTATTTATAATGATGAAAATGATATGATTCCTCCCCTGAGGTAGTCTATTCATTAAATCAGACTTTAAAAACCTTGATTATTCTGGTGAGATATTATAATCAAACAAAATGTTGTGCTACAAAGCGGTACAAAACTAGTGCAAAACGTTGGTATTGAAAAGTTCCAAATGCTAAAAATATAGTCATCTTAATTTGGAGTGGCCATTTTGATATACTAATAACTCAAAATGGGTGGGAGTACACAATTTTTTTTTTTTTTTTTTTGCAATACAAACCTAGTACAAAACGTTAGCATCTAAAAAAGCTTAAAACTCTAATATGGTCCTCCAACATTAGCTTGGAGTGGCCACTTTGATATTCTAATAACTCAAATCTGGTGGGAGAACAACATTTTTTGTTTGTGGTACAAAACGGTACAAAACTTTGGAATTTAGAAAAAAAACTAAAATTCGAAAAAGGTATACTCCATGTTAATGGACCTTGTCGATTGTTGCATGTAGAAGAACCCTGGAAGAATTGTGAAAATACATTTACCGGCAAAATTGGTAGAGGCCCTTTCCCACTCGCTTTTAAACATTCTCGTGTGCTGATATAATCAGTCGGATAAGACAGTGCACGTTAAATACATAAACAAGCTCTGTTAGCCCTTGAAATACTCCACGCCACGCTACGGCCGACAGCTAATCTAGAGAGGTTACCACCGTACAAGCCAGATCCTCCAGCCACCCTTGACAGGATGTGGTACAGACTCGCGGCTGTAAATGAACAACAGGAACTAACGCAAGAGAAGGAGGTTAGGGAGGGATGATCGTACAACTTTCTGTTGCTACTTCAGACGATGTTGGTGAGAACACAAACAATCTCTTCCTCTCTCTCTCTCTCTTACAAGCATATGCCAGTTAACAACAGTGGGTTGGTCTTCATCCCCTGAGCATTCACTTCCCTTCTACCAGCAACGGTGGTCAATCTCGTGCAATACACTGGATTGCTAGGGACTAGGAGGTTGAGCTTCAATTCTTGGTCAAGTATAATCGGGATGCTTTTCTATGACGGTAATCCCTCCCCTGGCCACAATAATGCAGTTTAATTTACTCAGATTATCATTCTCATCCCTTCCCAATGGATCAACCCATTAAATTGATGATACCCTCCTCGGTGGCGTAGTTGGCTAACGCGCTAGTCATGTTAAGCTCGACTGCTGAGGACGGGGAGATCGAGGTTCGAATCTCGGTCGGGTGAACTGGGGGGGGGGGGGGTCCTAAATGGTTTTCCACTCTCCCTCCACGCAAATGCGGGTTCACTTCCTCTTATTCAATCTTCCCAATTCCTAATCCATTAGCGTAATTAGTACTTAAAGTGTATAACCCGAACGGGTAGTAAGACGCGGTGCTAAATAATAAAAAAAACCACTAAATTGATATTGGATTAAAACGCGTAAACTAATACACATGGACATTGTTATTCTGTGATCCGTGGCTACCCGCATATAGTAAGTCCTCGAATTACGCGGTTAATTCATTCCAAAGGATCATGCACAAGTGGGGACAAAAATACTTGAGCGATGTCTTTTTCACAGATGTGTCCGTTTGAAAGGATATTTTAAGCTAAACAGGTGCTGCTATCTGGGCCGGGTTTAAGAAAGGGCTACAGGAGTGACCTCCATAAATAATTGTTGCAGTAATAAAAAAAACTTTTTGTTTTAAAGATTTCATTCATGGTAAAATATTAAAAACATTAATCATAACTTATTAAATAATTTTTTGTTTATTTCTGACAAAATATTTCTTTCTTATGGTACGTGAGGCAGATAATTGTAAATTTTAGAATTTCGTCGAGCTGTTTGTATGCCAGGTCTTTCATGAAATGGGATTTGAGAGATAAGTATTTAGCTATAAAAATTGTGTCTATCAAGTTTGATATCCCTTCAAATGAATGAGATTTTTCTTAGGTATTGCATTTTTCTAAAAAGCAAAAACAAGATATGCATGTTTTTAAAACCAATCTTAATCAATGTAATGACAAAATCTACTTATTTAAATACTATCTTTAAAAGTGAAATCTTAAAAGTTAATTTTGTAAAGAAAATATTATAATATCGAAATGTTGAAAATAAAACTATTTGTTTAATGTTGGGGCCTCTAAATTATTTATCATCCCGGGGCTTCCACAGCTCTAAATTATTCAGCCCTGTACTTATGAAATGAAAGCCTGGAAAAAGTTACTTGAGATCAGGGTGGAAACAAACAAAATGAGGTTGAAACCATCATTAGTCCATCAGCTTACTAGGAACTATTATATTTAAAGTCCTCCTTATAAATTACGTTACAAGTCGTATGTTAAAGTAGCACAACCACGTCTTTAGAGAATCCACGAAGCTACAATACATGTAAGTCGAGGTACATATTACTATATATACATTGATGTAGTAGGGGAAAGATATAAACTAGAGGAAACGTACACGCATTTGTGGGAAGGTAGAATTGGAAATAGTTTTAAAAAATCACCCTTTGTACACCCAACTGGGATTCGAATACTGATTTACCCAACACTGGCAAAACGAGATTATCCTCTTCATTCGAGTGTCCAATGGAAAGGGCTCGAGGATGAATTATTTAAAAACATTCCAAATTATTACTCTCCAAATCTTACCTTAAAGAGTTCATGGTAACCCCCAGGATTCAAATCAGGGGGGCGGGGGGAGGGGGCTTGTGGTTCCAGTGAACAGACAAGCATGTGACTGAGCTGAATTAGAGCAAAAGAAAGAAAGTAAGGGGGTTAACCGCGGGAATTGGTGATGCCCCAACTGTTGTCTCACAAACTAGTCCAAGCTGATGAGTGAAGAGAGTCGCTGTGGAACCTCCAAACTCAGAGATAAAGGTTCATTAGCAAATATGGTCGAGGGAACGTGGCTAATGTAAAGTTATAACGAGATTTATTGCCTCCTAAAACTTAATGTTACGTCTCTTCTCCACTTCTTTTCCCAGAAAAAGACAGTGTTTGGATCAACGGGTCACAATAATTAGGACTGAACTTTTAGTTGAACATAAAAGAAAACCAGTAACTACCTTAAACTTGTGTCTTGTGGATATTTCCGACACAAGTAGAACTAAAGAGATTCTAAGAATTTGTGTTCATAAGCACAAATTTATGATGAAAGTAAAAATGAAAAGAGAAACTTGAAATATTTTTGTGATCGTGAAATCTGTGAGACCTTTTGATAAGTTTCATACACTAGGGAGGTCTTTTAGAAAGTGGTATTAGTACTCTATAGACTCAGATGATTTTTTAATTAAGAAATTAAGTATTTATACGTTTTATTAACATTTGTTTAGAGACCAGTGGGTTTATACGTGCATATATACAAACTTACATGCATACACAGACATACATACATACATACATACATACATACATACATACATACATACATACATACATACATACATACATAATTCATACATATACATATCATACATATACATACATACATACATACATTTAACATTACATACATACATATTATACATACATACATACTAATACATAATACATACATACATACTATACATACATAATACATACATATATCATAATACAATACATACATACATACATACATACATATACATACATACATACATATATACATACATACATACATACATACATACATACATACATACATATATACATACATACATACATATATACATACATACATACATACATACATACATACATACATACATACATATATACATACATACATACATACATATATACATACATACATATATACATACATACATATATATACATACAGACATACATACATACATACATACATACATACATACATATATACATACATACATATATACATACAGTGAACTCTGTGAACAGTACCGGAACTTAGACAACTTGTCGTCCTGGATACCGGACCGTACTGGAAAAGCCGCTATCTGGATGCGCAGGGGTTTGTTCATCGAAGAAAGACAAACAGTAAAAAAAGATGGATTCGTCTGGGCAAAGGTGGGAGGCATATACGTTTGCAGCGTCTACGCTCCACCTAGCATCTCCCTGGAAGGATTCCAGCACATGCTAGATGAAATCGCTGACGAACTACGAGGCAGAAGGCCTGTTATTATAGCTGGTGATTTTAATGCCTGGGCTACAGCCTGGGGCAGTATAATGACCGACAGACGTGGCGAGAGCCTTCTGGATGCACTCTCTCTGATGGATATGGTGATACTGAATATCGGTATCACTCCTACCTTCGAGAGGAACGGCAACAGCTCCATCATTGACGTGACTTTCGTGAGCGAAAACCTGGCTTCCCGCATGGTGACATGGAAAGTCAGTGATCACCTTACACAGAGTGACCACCAGGCGATCATATTCGAGATGATAACCACCCAGAGACCAGTAAACCCGGGTAGGGAGAGGACAAGAGGCTGGAACGGGCGCTCCTTTGATCGAGGAACCTTCATCGCTTTGATGGAGGACAGTGACATTGAGCCGAGGGATACGCTTGA